>MU224399.1:3557248-3576598 GCA_018584345.1 Thuja plicata
GCAATATCTGGTCTAGTGTGTACAACATACATGAGTTTTCCAATCATTGATCTGTACAAAGTCTGATTTACCTCTGATGTCTTGTCCTCCTTTGTCAACTTACATCTAGTAGCCATCGGTGTTCCAACTAGTTTGGAATCTTCCATCTTGAATATTTTTTGGACCTCTTTGATGTATTTGTACTGTGTAATGAAAATACTTTCACATTGTTGCATGATCTGTAGAGCAAGAAAGAACTTGATCTCTCCAAACATAGACATCTTAAACTCTTTTCTCATCTCATTAGAAAATGATTTGCATAGCATATCATTGCCTCTAAATATGATGTCATCAACAAATATTTCAGCAATCAAAGTGTTAGCATCAGTTTCTTCATTCAAATAAAGATTATTGTTTTCACTAGTCCTTACAAATCCAATACTTATAAGATAGGAATGAAGTCATTCATACCAGGCTCTAGGAGCTTGTTTCAATCCATACAATGCTTTATGAAGTCTACATACCATGTTTCTCTTGTTTGGATCTACAAACCCTTTTGGTTGCTCAATGTATACCTCTTCTTCAAGTATTCCATTTAGGAATGCTGACTTGACTTGACACCCATCTGGTATACCTTGAATCCTTTGAATGCAACATAAGCAAGTAGTATTCTTACACCTTCTAGCCTAGCAACGGGTGCAAAGGTCTCTCCATAGTCAATACCTTCCTCTTGTGTATACCCCTTGCATACCAGTCTTTCTTTGTTTCTTGTGACTTCTCCATTCTCGTTCAGCTTGTTCCTGAATATCCATTTAGTACCGATGACATTCTTATCATCTGGTCTTGGTACAAGTGACCATGTCTTATTTTTCTCAATCTGCTCAATCTCATCATTCATAGCACTTATCCATTCTTCATTATCAAGTGCAGCATTGACAGATTTTGGTTCAAACTCACAAATTAAACAACTTGTGTTTAGAGACTTATTTCTTGTTCTTGTACCAACTTTCTGATCTTCTATTATCTAGATCTCTGGATGGTTCCTTCTTACATATCTGGCAAGAACTGGTTCAACTCTTTGTCTATCATCTTGATCATCATTTTGTCCTTCATTCTGTTCTTCATCACTCTGTACATTATTTAATTATTATCCTAACTGTCGGTATTTGCAGCCTAACCGTCAGTTACAACATTCTATTGCTATGGAATTAAGCATTGTTGCTTAGGCAGAGTGTTAGGTTCTTCACAGTATACAAACTTGTTGTAGTCCTCTGGTTCTTTTGTGCTTTCCAGCTCATTCTTTTCTGCAAATTCATCTATCTTCGCATTTGCACTTTCAACAATTTTGTTAGAAGCCTTAATAAGACATTTATAAGCCTTAGTTTTGGTGGAATACCCTAGAAAGATACCTCCATCACTCTTGGCATCAAGCTTTCCATTTCTATCATCCTTTAAGATATAACATTAACTACTAAAGATTTTGAAGTAACTTACATTGGGTGTTTTACCATACCATAGCTCATAGGGTGTCTTCTTTGTGTCCTTCAATTGTACTCTGTTTAATGTGTAGATAGCAGTACTGACAACTTCCCTCCAGAAGATTTGGGTGATGCCTTTCTCTATCATCAGTGTTCTAGCACAATCAACTATGGATATGTTCCTTCTCTCAGCAATCCCATTTTTCTGTGGTGTTCTTGGTGTAGAAACCTGTCTTTTTATACCATGCTCATTGCAGAAATTAGTGAATTCATCTGATATAAACTCTCCTCCACTATTTGATCTAAAGCATTTCAAATCCTTACCACTTTATTTCTCTACCATAGCCTTATACCATTTAAACATCTTGAATGCTTCAGATTTATCTTTTAGAAACATGACTGTCATCATTCTAGAGTAATCATCAACAAAGAGAATAAAATATCTATCTCCATAATAACTCTTTGTCCTCATTGGTCCACATAGATCAATATGGACTAATTCTAGAATATCATCAGATGTATGGGTTTTAATTTTGAAACTAGACTTTGTCATCTTACCTTTTTGACAATTCTTGCACATTATGTTGTCAGGCTTTGACATCGTCGATAAGCCTCTTACATTTCTCCTTCTACTTATTTTCATCATGTTGTCAAAATTTACATGACACAATATTTTGTGCCACAACCATATGTCTTTGTTTTTAGTCATTAAGCAAGTGGTGTTAGTATCATTCAGATAGAATAAGTTACCTTTTGTTTGTTCACCGATACCAATCAATCTTCCTGATTCATTGAAGATATTTGCCTTCTTATTCTCAAATGCTACTCTATGACCTGCATTATTTAGCTGAGAAACACTCAACATATTATAATTCAATCCTTTTACTTAATAAGCATTTTCACATTTAATCAGGTTATTCAACATTATAGTTCTTTTACCTTCAACTAGACAAAGTGTATCATTACCCATTCTTACTATACCACCATTGTAATACTCAAAAGTGTTAAACTTTTCTTTGTCACCGGTCATGTGGTGAGTGCAGCCACTATCTATAATCTAGATGCCATTCTTGCTAACCTTAGATATGTAGTGCAGTTTCTACATACCTTTCATCTTCATCTGAATCATCTTTCACAACCACAAACACCATCTCGATGTCTTCATCAGGTTCGGTGTCAGTATCTTCATCTTTGCAAGAAACTAGGTAGCATGCGTTATTTCCTTTGTCCTTGTAGTCTCAGGTATCTCTTCTTTCTGATTGTCGATAACTTCTGTAATCTTTGTTATCACCTCTGCCAGATTTCTTCTCAAAAGATCTATCATTAACTATGTCATATTTTCTTCTGTTAGGACATCTTGCAGCAAAGTGTCTAATCTCTTTACAATTAAAGCATACAAGTGGTAACTTGCCTTTGTATTTACCTTTGCCTCTCTACATTCTTCCAGCCATAAGTGCTTCTATTTCATCTAGATCCTCTTCTTCACTTTCACTTCACTATCTTCTAGATGTGTGTCTATGACTTGATTTGCTTATTCTCATAGAAGATTTGAATGCAGACTCTAAGTTTGGTAAGACACTATTATCAAAGTTATTCATCTCAAATGAAATCAATCTACCAATTAAACTATCAAGAGTAACTATATTGTTTTCTTCTGCTCTCATTTCTTGAAAGGAAGAAACTCTAATAGCATATATAGGAAGTAAGGTTCTTAAGATTTTACTTACCACTGTCTCCTCTTCAAGTGTGCCTCCAACTCCTCGTATAGCATTGACTACTTCTTTGATTCGTGTGTTGTATTGTGTGATGTTTTCTCCTTCTTTCATTTTGAGATCATCAAACTTTCCTCTAAGGCTTTCTACCTTGGCTCTCAGAACATTTGTATCACCTCCATGTACAAGCTTCAGTTTGTCCCACATCTTCTTTGCAGTTTTGCAATCTTTGACATCTTCAAATTTAGCATCAGAGAGTGAGGAAGAAAGTTCTATGACCATGCAGTTGTGCTCATGCTTCTCTCTCAATTGATCTATTGTTAATGCTCATGTGGGAAACACATATTCAGTATCTAGGAATTGAGTAACATCATTACCGATACTTGATAAGTGGAGTCTTATCCTGCTTTGTCATGATGCAAAGTTATCTTTGTTTAGCTTGGGCACATCTTGTATGTTCATCTTGTGATATTTAGTTTAGGTCTTGAAACCTTCCTTTCTAAGCACACAAGCTCTGATACCAATTGTTAGTAATAACTGAGAGGGGGGGGGGGGGGGAAGCNGGGGGGGGGGGGGGGGTGAATCAGTGGCCTCAAAAATTTATCCTTCAAACTTAACCACCAATCAATAAATCTTAGACTATTATGTCCCTACAAGATGCATGCCATGAAATACTAATAATGATTAACTGTCTTTCGGTTTTCTCTGTCAATCCTTATTCTTTCTTAATTACTTATAAGCAGTATAACTATTTAAAGAAACTCAGTAAATAAGCAGAGTATACCGATCAATCCAGAGTTAGCTATGTAAGATGCAAAATAGTAAAGAAATGAATCATACACACATAACACATGAATTTTAACATGGAAACCTTGTTAAGGGAAAAACCACTGGGAGCGGTACCCCAAATTTTCACTCTTCTGAAGTGAGTCTTGTTAGGATCCAACCCTGTTAAAGGTTACAAACACATTGTTAGAGGATTTTATACATAGAGGTTGTCACTTAGTATCGGGCATCTATTGCTACCATCCTTGAATCAGCCTCCTTCTTAGATTGTCAATAGGTATCGGGCAAATCCAATGCTACTTTCATGAATCAACCTTTTTGGAACTCCTTGAGATGTACCTCAATATATAAAAGCTTGTTAAGTCCTTCTCGGTTAAGAGACTTGATGCTTCAATGCTTAAACTGAAACACTATGAACTGTTAATATTTCAACTTGAATTACAGATTTTTAGATCTATTTAAGTACATTACCTCTCTGACCAATGTATCAATTCAATCCTTGTGCTCCACACTTTCTGCTATGTGATGTCGTGCTCACTGTTTGTCGGTGTCTGCAGAATTCCTTAGCTCTTCCTTCATCTTGTTTGATCAGCATTGCATGAAGTTGTTCTTCATTAGTTTCTCTTCAACATCCTCTTTCTATTCACTCCCCTTAATCCCATTCGTAAATTAATTAAGCTTGTCTCTTATATAGACATAATATTCATTGTTTCTTGGTTCTTGATTCTTGGCGTGATAAACAATCCATCCAATTAGATTTAAAGCATAACTCCTCATTTGTCTCGTAGATATCTTCTTGCCAACTATACAAATCATCTTTATATCAATCACTTATCTCTAGTTGAATAAAACAAAGTAGACAACCAGTTAAGTCTATATTTAGCTCTGCTAGCTAGATATTTTGTCATTTTCTGAACTCTTTGTTCTGTCGGTCACCACTGCAGTTAGTCATCGGTGACAACTGACAAATCCGTCTGTGAGACTCTAGTTAGCTTCTTGATCTCCATCTGTCAGGAATCATTGGAATTTTACTCGTCGGGAATTCTGTGGTTTTGCTTTGTAGGGAAACACTATGCTTCTGATCATCGGGTATCACTATGACTGTTCTTCTTTTCTCTGTCCGACGGTGTGCACTTCATCAGTGTTTGTTTGTCACTTAGTGAATACTTGACTTTTATGCATTGCTGAAAGCATAAATTTGGTTCTTTGAAGTCTTTGGCATTATGTACATGACCATACAAATTATATCAAGTTGACATAAATGACAATACAGTCCATTAACTGATTTAATGACTTGCATTATCTTTCAACTTAACATTATCAAACATTCAATCAGTTACATGTCATCAGCTCATTATGCTATATAGGTAATATAGGCCCCCCTTCCTTTTCAATGGTGGATAGATCTTTGTGGTGGGGCATCCATCTTAAATATAATCCCCTTGCTTTGAATTAAAGATGCTCTTTTAAGCATTAGTCCTCCTTGGGCATCTCCTCGATTGGGGACATATTTTTTGGCAATCATCTTAGGTATTGGGAGGATCTGTGTGCCAAGTTTGGGATTCCTCCTTCTCACAAGAAAACATATAATTTGATTATGAAAGCTACTAGGAGCTTCTTCTCAGGTAAAATAATGCATACAAATTCCTTTTTGAAGCATCTTAAATGGTAAGATGGTTCCTTATTTTTTGATGTTTCTACTAAACAGATTTATGAAATGATAAGAGAGGATTCAAAATACTTTGTGTGAATGAACCAGTGCTGGGGTATCATTTGATCAATCTCTAAATAACATACGGTACTCAATTTGATGTAGCATTAGTGTATTGACCCAAAAAAATCTTATTTTTGATGGCTCCTTTTAACCAAGAAAACTGTTGTTGGTTCTATTTTGTCTTCTGTGGGTGTCGCCCCCTTGTCTTGTTTGTTATGAAATCTCCATGAGTTTGTAGAACACATATTTTTTGAATGTCATTTCGCCAAACTGGTATGGTCCATTTTTTTGGTTCCCTTGTCTCCTAGAACTCTCATCCAGGTCTGCCTTAGATGGAAGTCTTGGCTGGATATGTTGAGTTGTTTGATGAAAGATTGAACAAGTTTTGGTTTGCTTTATCTGCTGAAATTTTATGGTTTTTATAGAAGTAGAGGAATGAAGAGGTTCTTAGGACAAGAAGAGGAGCCTTACTAAGTTTAGTTTTAAACTCACACACTATATGATCATGATGTAGGTCTTAGATATTATCAAGATTCCAAAGAGTAGGTTTATGATATTAGTGCAAGAAGGAGCCCTTATCAAAATTGGACATTGCATCTGCTTATTAATTCAATACTTATAAGGACACATTGGACCAAAAGGAGCTAGATGCGTTGAAATAATTCATGAAAGACAAAGGTATCACAAAGGAAGAGATTGAGGCAAAGAACAAAGTAGCCAAAGTACTAGATGCTCCAAAGTGGGATGCTACTATTAATGTTGTTCTTTATATTGATCCCCCTTGGGGAGGTTTGATAATGACGTGGCCGAGTGCAAAAATAGTGTTATTTGGTCATGGGACACATGATGACCCGAGCTCTCCTTTTTTTATTTGAAAAAAAATACATGGTTATTATTTTGATCTTCCATAAAATCTACTATGTTTGTTGATGGATGAGATGTAATTGGTTAGTTAGATGAGCTTCACTTGTATACAGTTTGATAAGATGGACAGTCGCTGATAAATCTTAGATGTTACTCTTTTTGAACTATCTTTAATAGAAATAAGATACCACTTATTCTTCAAGTTTGTAACATTCATTTGTTTTGAATTCCAAATCGTATCTTGTCATGTTTGTTATCCTTTTTTTAATCTTCAACCTTTATTTTGAGTGTCTAAAACTTTAAGTATATCTTTTAACAATTCTTGGTTAGTAGCTTCCTTTAAACTCCCCTTTAATGAAACAATATCACTCTCTATCTTTTGACACATTTATTCCTTAATCTTTAATTTTTTTCACATTTCTTCTTCAACCCCTATTCTCTCTACAACTTGAACTTTCAAAAAATCAATAATCTTTCAAATTCATTAAGAATTTACACTACAACTTTATTAGTCTCAATACTTTCTTGAAGTCATACCTTTAGATTTTGATTCTCCCATGTAAGGTTTTTTACTTCAACAAGGGAAACAACAAGTTCTCCTTCAAGATTAACAACTCCTTCCTCTTCAATGATTTCATGATTATTCTAATGTTCATTTGAAATCTCTATGAACTAAAATTTTTCAAACACTTTTGCATGACATTCTTTACAATAAAGATTAGTAGAAAAATCATTAACTTTTGTATTAAACAACTCTTTATTTTTAGGCAAACTTTTCATCCTTTTAGAGGAGGTTTTATTTCTACACTTCTTACCCATGATATTCCCTTTCGAGGATCAATCTGAGTCAATTATGTTAATCAAATGATGGAGATGATGAAGACCGAGTGATAATAAGTATACATGTTTGTAGAAATGGTTAGATCAATTGTTATTTTGTCATTGATGTCAGGCAATTGATTTACTAATTTTTATCGAGTTACCATATCATAAGAAGGAGAAGTTAAATGGGTAACAAATACCAATCAGACAATGATGAAGTAATGTTGATATAGTTGTTTTCTACTATATATTGGATGTTATCAAGTCGGTACACTTGATTGATTAAGTCAAAAATTGTAAAGAGTTAAGTTATGACTGAAAAGAGTTACTCTACCGAGCTAGACAGAGTAAGTCAGTATAGAGTTTTGTTAGTCGGTTTCAGTTACTGAGCACCGAGTAGTGAATGAAGTTAGTTACTGAGTTGCAAAGCAAGTTACTGAGTACATGATATTGATTTAAAATGATGATAAGATCAAATTTAATACGAAGCTATGATGATTTGGATGGAGATAAGAATTAAAGGAAGTTTGTTAGAAGATCTATGAGTGAGAAAATTCAATGAGAAGATCTAAGGCAAAGATCAAGTGGTTAAACCTAATTATGAGAGTTCCAAGAAAAAATTCAAGTTACGAGGTAAAAGTTAAACGGTTTACAGAGTTAAGATTTATTAAGAAGATGATCGAACTACTGAGCACAAATGATGGAAAACCTAAGCAAGGAGATTAAGAAGTAAAATTTTGTCTATATAAAGGATGAGAAATTAACAGATATTATGATGTTGGAAAATTGAATTAAGAAGCAGAAGAAGATAAAGAATAGAATTACCGAGTAGAACAAAGAAGCAGAAAGAGTAGAATCTACAGTATGAAATAGAGACAAATGGATTATGTGATGCCAGTCAGTATTTGTGTGAGCATAAAAGATCTAAACCAAGAAAAATGTAGTTTCTATATTTATAGATCAAAGTTTTACTGTTGCTTATTAGCATTTGTAATAGACAAAATCTCTTAACCGAGTGGATTTAATAGTCCTATTTGTAAATCCTAGACATAGGTGACATTCCAAAAGAGTGTTTAAAGTCGTGTAGCAAGGCCACTCCTAACAAGGTGAAAATCTTAACCTGATCTCAAGTAAATCCCTTAACTGGGTCACATCTAGAAAATTTGTTTGTAATATTTAACATGATAAGTTCTTAATCGAGCATACTTTAGAAAGGTACATTTTTATTCTGGGTCACAATTACCACAAAGGTTTTTCTCATATTGGGTTTCCTCATTAAATCTGGTGTCAACTGAGTTAAATATGGTGTCAACTGAGTTAAATTTGGTGTTAATTGAGTTTGAATGATTAATTTGCATATTATGATATGTATGGTTGTTTAAGTTATTAATTTATTTGGTGAATTAGTTATTACTGTATTAAGTTCTACCGATTGAATCAGTGAGTTGAGTTTTAAGTGTTTAAGTTTGATTTTGTCTGATTCACCCCCCCTCTCAGTGGGACCAACAATTGGTATCAGAGATCTGGTTCTCTGAAGTGTTAAGTTTAAAAGGACTTGAGTCAAGATCTAAAGACGTATAAGAGGGAAGTACCAAAGTTGAATAGGGAACATTTCTCTACATGGAAAAGAAGAATGATATTGCATGTACTACTTTGAAAAAATGTGGGATAAACTTATTTTGACCTATGGTGGAGATCAGCATGTTCAGAAAGAAAAAGAAGAAAGTCTTAGAGGTATATTTGATTCAATGAGAATGAAAGATGGAGAAAACATGATAAAATACAACACTAGACTTAAGGAGATTGTTAATTCTATCAAAGGAGCTAGTGGATCCATAATAGAGGAAGATGTCACAAGAAAAATGTTGAGAACCCTACTATCAAGTTATTCTATTTGAGTATCTACTATATAGGAGTTGAGATCCATTCCTCAGATGAATGTTTCTCTTGATGCTACTATTGGTAAGCTGGTTGCATTTGAGATTAATGTTTTTGATAATAGTTTACCTACTACATCTAAGATTGAGTTTTAATTTAAGTCATCTTTGAAGATTTGAAGTTCCAAAGACTCTAGACCTAGTGATGTATATTTGAGCAGTGCTAGTGAGAGATTTTATAGCTGTCAGAGTGGTTTGGAAGAGTTATATGCTCCAGATAAAAAGAAAGAGAGAGAGTTTGAAGCTTTGTTGGCTAGAAGGATACAAAGAGGCAAAGGAAAATACTGAGGTAAGTTACCCTTGAAATGTTTTAACTGTAACAAGATTGGTCATTTTGCATATAACTTCCCTGAGAAAGATAATGAGGAGAAGAAAGATAAAAAAGATAAGGACAAAAGAGAAAACAATTCAGGAGATTTAGAGACTACTAAAACAAAGGTAAGAAATCTTGTCATATTAATAATGAAGACCTAAGTGATGATGATTCAGATGATAGTGATGAAAAATAAGTTGTTTATGTTGCTATTAAAGATAATTCTGATGAAGAAGAACCAAAAACCCTAATATCAGAAGTAAGTAAGAATGAAACATGGATTATAGATAGTGGTTGTTCACATCACATGACTGGTGCCACACTTAAGTTTATTTCCTTCGAAAAGCATGATGAAGGATTTGTTAGATTTGGTAATGATGCTCCATACCCTATGAAAGGAAAAGGTTTTGTAATTTGACTGAATAAGACAAGATGTGATGATGTTTATTGGGTTGAAGGATTAAAGTATAATCTATTGAGTGTTGCACAATTAAATAACATAGGTCAACGACTGGAATTTCAACATGGAAAGGTGAAATTTTTTGATAAAAATGAAAGTCTAATTGCTACTGGAGAATAATCTAAAGGTAATTTATTTTATCTTGATACTTCTATGAAGATTTTCCTATTTGCTAAAGTTGAGGATGTCTGGATATGGCACAAAAGGCTTTGTCATGTTAATTTTTACATCTTGATCAAAGTGAGTAAAAAGAATAGAGCAAGAGGATTATTGAGATTAGAGAAACCTAAGAATGCTATGTGCAGAGAATGTCAAATGGGTAAGATAAATAAATCTAGTTTTACAAGCAAGACTTATGTTACACAAGGAATTTTGGATTTAGTGCATATTGATTTATGTGGACCCTTGAGAACTCAAAGTTACTATGGACAAAAATATTTTATTCTATTTGTGGATGATTATTCTAGAATGTTATCTGTAATGTTTTTAAAAGAAAAATATGATGCATTTCAAATATTTAAGTGGTATAAGGCCCGAGTTGAGAAAGAAACAAGAAGATAACTGAAATGTATGAGATCTGATAGAGTGTGTGAGTTTACATCTGATGAGTTTACACTATTTTGTAATGAAAATAGAATTAAGAGAAAAATGTTAGCACCGAGGACACCACAAAAAAATGGTATTGCTGAGAGAAGAAACATATCTATTGTTGATTGTTCTAGGACATTGATGATTGAGAAATATATTTCACAAAAATTATGGAGAGAAGCAGTTAGTATTGATGTTTACACACTGAACCAAGTACAAATGAAGAAAGGTACCAAAAGGACACCTTATGAAATTTGGTATGAACACAAACCTAATGTGAGTTATTTCAAAGTTTTTGGAATTAGATGTATATATTTAATGATTCTAGAGAAGGAAAATTTGATTCTAAAGGGGATGAAGGAATATTCTTAGGATATTCTACAAGGAGTAAAGCCTATAAATGTTTAAATAAAGTTACTAAAAAATGGTGGAAAGTGCAAATAAGAGAATGGATGAGTTTTCACAAAAGAATGATAAAGAAAGAAAAAAGTAAACTAAAAACTATGATAAGTTTGTATAGGTACAACCTGATGTTCCTGATACCTTATCAAGAGCACCTACCGAGGAGGAAGCTGAATAGATTGCTCTACAACCGAATGATGAGGATGAAGCACCGAGACCTACCAATCCTATTTTAGAAAAATATGTGAGGAGGCACCACTCCCCGAGAAAGATTATTAGAAATAAAGATGTTGGAGTGATGACAAGAAGCAAGGTAAGAGACAATACAAGTTTGATATCTTCATTTGAGCCAAAGAAAGTTAGAGATGCACTAGATAATAATGATAAGATGAAAGCAATGAAAGAAGAGTTTGATCAAATAGAAAAGAATAGTACATGAACTTTATCTTTGAAGTCTAATATGGGAAAGAAGTATACTAAGAGGGAGGGGGTGAATCAGATCTATAAAACTTTTATACTTCTTTGAACAAATTGATTCAACATATATTCATAAACATAAACTGAAATGTTGTAATAGATCTAACATCTAATCTTATCCATAATGAACACATAACACAAATATTTGGTAACCCAGAAACCCTTGAAAGGTAAAATTGGGGTGGGGATGAGACCCATAAGTCTTTTCTACTACAGTAATAAAGTGTTCCTGTTAGGGAAACAAAGTTTGATCACTTCTGATGATCTACCCTATGAGGGATTTGCCCTGTTAGGACCACTCTGTTAAGAGATTTACCCTGATTCACTTGCTAGAATGTATCAGTACCTGATCCTTCGATCTACACTTCAAATGTTGATAAAAAATCTCCTCTTTCCAACTATTAACTGATCTATCAATCTGATATATCTCTTTACTGTCCTTCACTGCTCTGCTCGGTAACTTTGTTTGGTCTATGCTTCAGATATGAAAAACATGCATATACACATGATCTCTTCTCTTCACATCTGCATCCACACACATGCATAGCTTTAGGGTTTGAAGCATCCCATATATAGACAATTGATGAAACATCAAGATCAAGATCAATGATCTAGATTCATCACCTTTTGCCTCTTAAGCATCCCTAATTTTGATTGGTCGCATTGCTTGCATAGGGATTAATAATCTCAAAAATATAACATAATTAATGTATTAAATATCTTCAACAATCATTAAATGATTCATAGAAGTCAGAAAAAATGGTTTACCTAAGTGTTTGTGCCATTCCAAACACATATAGCAAAACTATTTTACTCGGCATATGTAAACTCTGATGCTCTGTCAAAACTGTCACTCAACAGTGACTGTCTATGCAACTCAAAAATCATTCTGCTCGGAAACTATTGAGTACTTGGAAACCAATGAATTTCTCAATAGTGACTACTACTCAGTCAATACATAATATTACATAAGTCATTACATTTCTCATCCTTAGTGGGATGGCTCGGTCGCAGTGATTACCAGCCAACCTGCCTTGATTATGACTAGGTGTGTGACATTGATTAACTCATAATCCTTAAAGGATAATAAGTTGTCATTGGTATAAAAGGAAACTATTTTTGGACCGTCGATTACATGATCATCAAGTGACAACATTCAGTCAAGCGTAGAGGTCAGCAAAATAGTCAAAGCATGGTAATCATCAAAATCAGTGAACACCGATAGCACTATCACCGACAGACAGTTCACAGAGTAAACCAAGAGCATAGTTCACAGAGTAACTCAAGAGCATAGTCTACAGAGTAACCCAAGCACCACTCTATAGAGTAACCTGAGCACCACTCTACCGAGAGACAGTTTTATTCTCAAGAAAAGTTGATCTGAGATACACGTCAACTAAAGCACTTTAGTCTTTAAAATAGATTTATTTTTAGCTGGACAACTATTTTTGTGGATCAAGAACACCGTAATATGTAGATTTAATCAGTTTAATTGATTGTATACATGAAAACTAGGAGATCAAGGTCAAGTTGTAAACCTTTGATCATAGAGTTTTTCTTGTAAAGCATGAAACCTAATTAGGTCAAAACCTTTGTATATATAGATGTATAATCAATCAAGAACATGATGATTGTAGCCGAAGAAGACATCTATTAATCAGACATAGAGTTTCATGCAGAAGGACACAAAAGGAATAATTCAATTATGAAGAACTAGATTCAAGGATACCGAGAAAAATGAAGGTATTATTCATCACAATTAGGTGATACACAATTTTATGAACTTAAAAGATTTGTATTCAGCAATTCAAGATTGAAAGTTATCAGGTCATAAGTATTTTTGTCTACTCTCTAACAATTGTAGAAAATAGAAGAAATCCTTCTAGAAGGTGGACTTAACAGTCTTATTGTTAATCTCTTAACCCAGTGCACACATACATTTTGTTGTTGAAATCTCTTAACAGAGTAGACTTAACAAGTCTAACATGTTACTTCTAACAGGGTAAGATCATCAGAAGTGATCACAACTTGTAGCCTTCACCGACACCTTCCATTCTGCAGATAGTGAAGCTTTGTGGGTTTCATTCCCACCGTAGTTTTTACCTTCTAACAAGGGTTTTCCACATTACAAATTCTTGTGTCATGTGTAACTAAGTTTCATGAATGTTTCTATGATTGTTTACATGAACTTATATTTATGTTATGATATTACATGCATAAGGTAGAAAATAAATATGGTCGGTAATGCAAGAAAAGATTACTAAGGTTAATTGATAAAAGTTTTAAGGGTACTAATTTACCCCTCCCCTCTTAGTACACACCCTTTCATTATTCCAACAATTGGTATCAAAGATAGATCTCTTATTTGGAAAAGTTTAAAACACTTGAGAGAAAATATCATACAATGGAAAGGTATAAGCTTGAAAAAATATTGAGAATCAGAAGTTGGAGATACAAATTTTCTTTGAGAAATACAAAGAAGCAAGAAACAAGATGAAAGAATTATTGGCTAAAATAAAATTCATGGCATCTCGCTACAATGAAACTAACTGTCATGAAGAAGAGATACCTAATTTATTTGATTCATCAGTATCTACATCTGGTAATAAATCTAACACATCTGAAGGAAGAATTATAAGTCTGAATGAAATCAATCAACATCTAACTGAACAAGTAAAGGTACTATAGATCGATCAAGAGACATAGATGGTAAGAATGATTGATGTTATGAATAATGCAAGAAAAGCTAAACAAGAAAGAACTTTGGCTATTGATGACAGAAGAAAGATCACTGAAAAGATGCAAGAGAAAGATATTGAGATACAGAGACTAACTGAACATCAATATGAGATCACCAATTGAATAGTTCTTATGATTCATGAGGCCAACCGAGTGAACATGGAACTTAATGGGAAATTGGAAGCTATTGGTGAACTAAGAGAAGAAAATGAGAAATGAAAGCATGAAGCGAGGATTCAACAACAACATAATGATATGATCAAGAAAGCTGAAGAAAGTACAAAAAAAATAGATGAATTTTTGAATGGACAAAGAAGACTCAACAACAATACCGGTTTAGGGTATACTGAGCATGGAGAATCATCAAACTAATCTGATCAAAGGAATTTCTACACAAATCTAAGAACAAAGAAGCAGTCATGTAATCACTTTGGAAAACCAAACCACACATCAAATGTTTGCAAGAGAAAAGCAAAAGGTATTCCTAAATCTACTTCTACATTCATAGGTAATTATTATAACTATAACAAGCATGGACATAAAGCACATGAATACAGATTTAAGGTGAACCAACCAAAGAAGGAATCCTACATGGAAAAATATTGTCCTACTTGCAAAATGAATGGCCACACATCTCATGAATGCAGGAAAAAGAAAAAGCAAGTTTGGAAACCTAAAGAACAAGAAAATGCTTGTAAACTGAGAAGAGTCAGTAACTCATATGTTTGGGATTACAACACATGGGTAAATTTCACATCATGTGGAAGATATGGACATCTAGCTGCTAATTGTATGAGGAAATGGAGAAGAAGGTCTAGAAGCTAGACTAACTCCAAAATGGCATACTTACACTGTCATAAGGTTGGTCACCTAAGCGAGGACTGCAGAGATTGAGTGACAAAGTAAATAACTTTTGCAAATGGAAATACTATTGAAGACATTAGGAGAATGAGAAATCAAATGTGGAGGAGAGCCTCAAAAAATGATAATGCTGGACCAAGCAATACATTTAGTGACACCTCATCTAATGGATTAGGTGATTCCACCACCCCCACCTAAGCAATACAAGTAAGTATGGAACTACACTGTATACAACTATATTTTACATCAGTTCTAATATTCAATGATAATATGCCAAATTAGCATGAATGGAGATGCACTATGGTATTACTTGTTATGATTTTGTGAATCCAGTCTCATCGATCAATACAAACCGAGCATTGTCGGTGTACATATGAAAAACAACCAAGTTGTCAATATAAACCGAGCATCGTCGGTAAACATGTGAAAGAGAATAAAGTCTTCGTTATATATAGATCACCATCAGTGAACATGTGAAAAGTACAACTAATTTGTCACTTACCCCAAGAGTTATATAATCACCGAGGATGAAGACTTTGGTATGATACCTGAGCATATTTGTTTCATCAACTAAGTGGTAGCTGAAGCATTCAATGCACCACTTAGGTTATTTTCTATAAATAGGAAAACAAGGAGCTCATTCATTCACCAAGTGATAAAGTGAAAACAACAAAGTGAAGAATAGCGACAAGATTGCAAATGATTCATAGCAGATTCAAAGGCTACTTCGACAGATTTCAACCAGCCACAACAAAGATCAAGTGAGTATCTAGACTCATCGAGATAACAGTTTATTTACAAGAAGCCCTCAATATTTCATGAATAATGGAAACTACCTCGTGAGTCTCAAAGATCAAGAACACAAAGGACAAGAAGATCAACCTGATTAAGAACACAACATGTGAGGGTCCTAACTATAAGTTTTGTCTCGAGGTTGCTGCTCAACCCGACAACAAGGGAGCATTTTCAAGTATCCCTCCTAGGGTTTTTCTAGTTGAAGATATCCACACATACATCCACTGCAAGGTTGTAGAGATTGGAGATATTTATATTGAAGAAGCTTACCAGAATCTATGCAAGGATGGAAACCTGAAAGATGAACACAAGCACATTGAGGTGAAAGGGTTAACCAATGCCCTACTGTTCCCGAGAGAGTTCAAGACCGAATGGATACACATTGTACTTATCCAGGTACATGATAGAAAAATGTGGTTGGATGAACCAAAACCAATCACAAAGGATGTGATTCATGTTGTAACAGGTTATCCAATAACTGAAAAGGAAAAAGGCCTAAAACACCCTCCATGCACTGAGATTGAAAAACTAACTAAGGAAAAATGGGATGGAAGAGGATTGAAAGTTAATACAATCACCGACCCTTAAATAAATTTTGATGCATGTGTGATTGGGTACAAGTTATTCTAAGATAGAAGAATGAAAAACATAGCATGTGGAGCAGTTGACACTGCTTATAAGATTGTGAAGAAGGGACTTCAACTGGACTTATCTGAGCTGCTACTGAAGCAACTAGAAGAAAACATGAGGACAATTAGATCAGCTAGATCTAATACATGTAAGTTCGGTTCCCTCCTTATGTGCACATTATTCTATTTTCATAATTTCTTCCCTTTTGTCGGTAATTTCACTTGGGACACAACCTGACCAATGACTGCACAGATTAGTGAATTTATTAAGTCACTAGGGGATAAATTCACATCTATAACAGATGCATACTTCACCACTTTCAAGGATAGAATGAAGAAGAGAATGAGAATCCCTGCACAACTAGTTGAACAATACAAAGATGACATATGTTTCATAGTGCACACCGATACAACACTTATCAAACTAGCTGTACAAAGAATAGCATGGTTACCACCATTGGACTATGTGATCAACATTGATCAAGCTACGAAGGCTATTGAAGCCTTACTAAATGAACTAGTGGAAAAATCATTGAGTAGAATTGGCACATACGAGGAAGCCAAGTCTAGAATTAAGACTGGCTTAGTAGTGAAGAAGATAGACCGAAAGAAGACAAAAATAATGAAAACTCTTCAAAAGAAATTATCGGTAAATGATGAAGACTTAGAGAAATCAGTAGATATTATCGAGGATCAGTCACTTATCAGTGAAACAAAAGAAATAAGTGATTCAAAGTCTATTGAATCAGATGCACCACTTGTCAAGAAAACAAAGCTTATCAATGTGATAGCTGCATCAAGAACAAGGAGCAAGACAACAAAAGAGGTAGACTCACCACCCTTGAAGAAAGGAACTATGAAAAATTATATGAAAATAAAATCCCCCATTGAGAAACAAGTACCGAGACAATGGAGGAAATACATAAGAGGAAAAGAAGATAAGCATGATACTGCGGAAGTAGAAAGAGAAAAAAGACTCCAAGAAGAGAAGGCCAAAATAATGAAGACAATTGATGAAATTGCAGATTCAATCATCAATACAGGCAGCATCTCACATCATAAGATTAGACAATGGACTACACTGTCTACCAAGGATCAGGACAAGATAGAGGAAGCCATCATTAAGGCGATGATTGCTTACAAGTATGTGCCCATACAATTCAACAACAAGATTCCACAGGAGCTACAAGATAAAATATTAGCAAGGTGGACTTATGCACTACACATGGAGAAATAGCTAAGAGAAAGATCCTTAGTTACATTCATGCATGATTCCATAGTTGAAGAAATTGATGAAACAAAGAAGGAACATGCAAAGAAATTTTCCGCAAAGACAAGTGCATACAAAGTCCTACAAGACAGGTTAGAAGAGCTTGATACATAAAGCAATAATATTTGGACACAAATATTTAATCCACCTAAGGAGGTAATGGCTCTAACCGAGACAATTCAC
The DNA here is from genome assembly GCA_018584345.1 of Thuja plicata. Lineage (NCBI taxonomy): Eukaryota > Viridiplantae > Streptophyta > Pinopsida > Cupressales > Cupressaceae > Thuja > Thuja plicata. The sequence goes on from MU224399.1 coordinate 3,575,258, forward strand.
AAAGAGGAGAAAGAGGCCACACTGAGCCCCAAGGACATATTCATCAATGGCACTGAGTATGTCAATCCAATTGATTTGACAACAGAGGAAAGTAAGGCCATGGATGACATTCCTCAGATATTGCAATCATTAGGAGAAACACCAAACATCACTATAAAGGATGTCACTCAAGGTGATTTTGATGATAATGTCAAGGATGATGAATATGCTACTATTGCCACTAAGAAAACAAAGGAATATGATACTTCAAATGTTGCATAAGCACAAGTACTAGGTAACATGCCTTTATTGATATAAGCTATCAATATAATATCTGAAGCAAAGGAGAAAACACCTGAGCCTGATGTAAACATGCCGATAGAGAAAGGTGCTAAACATGGGGAAAAGAAAGATACAAATGAGGAGCAGAAAGATACAAGTGGAGAGGACAAACCAAGTGATTCCACTGCAAAGAACACCAAAGAGGCAAACAAGGCTGCAGATAAAGACAAGGTTGATGTAGAGACATCTACAACCGACCAACATGTTCATACTGAGAAGCATACCAAAGGCACTACACCTCCCAGGAAATCACCAAAAGAAATAGAGAAAGAAAAGGATCTTTCTATAATCCTTCATTCCCCTACTTCCAGTACCATTCCGAAGAAGAATAATAATAAGAGTAAAGCACCGATCAGACTTGATGAAATAATAGATATACCCAAATATGATACAAGAACATTGGATCCTGAGTCACTGACCAAGTATGGAGAACTATGCAAAAGGAAGGAAATACAAGAAAATCTCAAGAAGGAGCACAAAAATTCACAAGTCTTGGATACTAAAAAGCAAATCCCATTATAGATAGTTCCTGACACAGAGATTGATCAAAATGAACCCATCCTTGATCAACTAGTAGTTTTGACTAAGGCCATAACTGACACAAGGAGGATGATACTTGGGGCCTAGGGCACTCCCAACTACCAATCCAACTTGCCAACACAATGCAAAAACAACAACACATAGTGAGAGAAGAAACAATAGAGATCCTTTTTCATTAATTGATCAAACTCATTACATGCCAGGCTGTAAGGCCTTCCTGGTTTCGGCCATATACATAACAATAAATTATAGATTGACCTTCATACAATAGAGATCATAGAAATTTTGTAAGGCCCACCCCATTTCCATCTTTCCCTCGACACTTCGATGTTGGAGGATTAAGGGGTGTTGTAGTATCTGGATGATTGGTAAATCCCTAACAGAATTGTACCTCGGGATAGACCTATCTATTGTACCTTCATATCAGTACCTATTTTAGTGTCGCAATGACAGAGGTGATATCTCTAGGTTGTTAATTGT
>MU224399.1:3587915-3615684 GCA_018584345.1 Thuja plicata
GGGGGGGGTGAATCAGTGGCCTCAAAAATTTATCCTTCAAACAATAACCACCAATCAAATAAACCTCAGATTATTAAGTCCCTACAAGATGCATGCCATCAAATACTTATAATGAATAACTATCTGTCAGTTTTCCTTGTTTGTCCTTATTCTCCTTGATTACCGATAAGCAGTATAACTATTTATTGAAACTCAGTAAATAAGTAGAGTATACCAATCAATCCAGTGTTAACTATGTCAGATACAAAATAGTAAAGAAATGAATCATACACACATAACACGTGAATTTTTAATGTGGAAACCCTATCAAGGGAAAAACCACTGGGATCGGTACCCCAAATTTTCACTCTTCTGAAGTGAACCCTGTTAGGAGCCAACCTTGTTAAATGTTACAAACACACTGTTAAGTGTGACCTTGTTAGAGAATTTTATATATAGAGGTTGTCACTTAGTATTGGGCATCTATTGCTACCATCCTTGGAGCAGCCTCCTTCTTAGACTGTCAATAAGTATCGTGCAAATCCAATGCTACTTTTATGAATCAACCTTTTTGGCACTCCTTGGGATATACCTCAATATATAGAAGACTGTTAAGTCCTACTCTATTAAGAGACTTGATGCTTCAATGGTTAAACTAAAACACTATGACCTTTTTCTAATGCAACTTTGAATTGCAGATTTTTAGATCTATTTAAGTACATTACCTCTCTGATCAATGTATCAATTCAATTATTTGTGCTCCACATTTTCTGCTCTGTGATGCTGTGCTTCACTGTTTGTCGGTGTCTGCAGAATTCTTTAGCTCTCCTTCAGCTTGATTGATTAGGACTGTATGAAGTTCTTCTTCATCAGTTTCTCTTAAGCATCCTCTTTTCATTCACTCCCGTTAATCCCCTTTTCGTGAATGTGATGTTTCAAAAATGAATTAAGCTTGTCTCTTATATAGACATGATATTCACTGTTTCTTGATTCTTGATTCTTGGCGTGAAAAACAATCCAGCCAATTTGATTTAAAGCATAAATCCTAATTTATCTCGTAGTTATCTTCTTGCCAACTGTACAAATCTTCTTTAAATCAATTACTTAACTTTGGTCGAATAAAATAAAGAAAACAACCAGTTAAGTCTATATTTTAGCTCTTGCTAGCTAGATATTTTGTCATTTTCTGAACTCTCTATTCCATCGGTTAATTCTTTAGTTAGTTGTCGGTGACAACTGACAATTCCATTGACATGAATCCAGTTAGCTTTGGGATCTCCATCCGTCGGGCATCATTAGATTTTTAATCATCGAGCAACTTCATTTTTAGTTCATTGGGCATCTTGTGGTTTTGCTTCGTCAGGTAACTTTGTCTTCTGCTCGTCGAGTATCACTATGACTTTTCTTCTTTGCCTTTACCAATGGTGTGCACTCCATCGATGTTATCTGTCACTTAGTGAATACTTGACATTTATGCATTGCTGAAAGCATAACCTTTGTTCTATTGATTCTCTGAAGTCTTTGGCATTATGTACATGACTGTACAAATGATATCAAGTTGACATCAATGACAATACAAACCATTAACTGATTTAATGCTTTGCATTATCTTCAACTTAACATTATAAAACATTTAATCAGTTACATGTCATCAAAATGAACATCTCTCAAGTATGATATACCTCTTAGTTGTGTACCATGAACAATCTCAAAAGGTTTTTTCCCAGTGCTTCTATTTACTCAACTGTTGTATGCAAATTTTGCTTGTGCCAACATCAAATCCCAATTGCTTGGTGTGTCTCTAACTAAGCATCTCAACAAATTACCCAAACTTCGGTTTACAACCTTTGTTTGTCCATCAATTTGTGGATGAAATGTAGAACTAAACTTCAACTTAGTATCCAACTTCTTCTAGAGTGTTCTCCAAAACTAGCTTACAAACTTACTGTCTCAGTCATAGATAATACTCCTCGATAATCCATGCAATCTGACAGTCTCCTTAAAGAAAAGATTTTCTATATGTACTAGATCTGATGTTTTCTTACATGGTATGAAATGTTTCATTTTATAAAATCTATCCACAACAACAAATATAGAATCATTACCTTTTGCTGTCCACGGTAATCCAAGAAAAAAATCCATGCTGATATCACTCCAAGGTTTCTCAGGAACAGTAATCGGTGTATACAAACCAGTATTCTGACTTACTCCTTTTGCAACTTGACAAACTCCACAAATTTTCACAAATTTCTGAACATCCTTATACAACTAAGGCCAAAAGTATCTTTCCTTTGGCAAATTCAATGTCTTATCAATGCCAAAATGTCCAGCCAATCCACTACTATCTTTCTCCTTGATCAAATTAGTTCTCATTGATCCTCTCGATATGCACAACTGAATACCTTTGAACAACATATCTTCTTGAATGAAATAGTCTTCATACTTACTTGATTGATTTGAATTAGGTGCTCTGCACACTCTCCCAGCTCTAAAAAATTAGGATCACTTTCATACAAATTCTTCATATCATCAAAACCAAGAACTTCAACTCTCATTTCAGTCAACAAAGATCTTCTTCTACTCAATGCATCAAAAACTCAGTTAGAGACTCCATTCTTATGCTTAATCACAAATGTGAAACTCTGCAAATGCTCTACCCATTTCATATGTCGCTGATTCAACTTATTTTGACTACCCAAATACTGTAAAGCCTTATGATTAGTATACAACACAAATTCATTTGGCATCAAGTAATGTATCCATTTCTTCATAGCTTGAACATTAGCATAGAACTCTTGATCATAGACATAATATTTCCTTTTTGCATCATTCAAATTCTCACTAAAGAAAGTAATAGGTTTATCTTCTTGAGTCAACACAGCTCCAATTGCACTTCCACTTGCATCACATTCCACTTGAAATACCTTATTGAAATCAGGAAGGCTAATATAGGTAATTCAACAACCTTCAGCTTCAATGTCTCAAAAATCTTATCAGCTCCATGTGTCCATTTGAATTCTCTTTTATCTCACCTCATTGTCTCAGTCACAACATTACACATAGAACTGAAATTTCTGATAAACTTTTTATAAAAACTTGCCAATCCATGAAATGATCTTACCTCACTGACATTCTCAGGTGTAGGCCAATTCAGTATAGCTTCAACCTTCTCAGGATCCATTTTCAAACCATCAGCTAAAATCACAAAACCCAAATATACAAGCTCTTCTTTCATGAAGGAACACTTTTTTCAGATTTATCAGCAACTTTTCCTCTTTCAATCTCTGCAACACTTGCCTTATATGCATCAAATGCTCTTCTCTAGTCTTACTGAATATCATAATATCATCCAAGTATACAATCACACATTTATTCAAGAATTTCTTCAAAACTTCATTTATTAACCTCATAAATGTACTCGGTGCATTAGTTAAACCAAAGGGCATAACCAACCACTCATACAAACCTTATTTTGTTTTAAAATCAGTCTTCCACTCATCACCTTCTCTGATTCTGATCCCACTACCACCTAACACAAGGAGGATGATACTTGGGGCCTAGGGCACTCCCAACTACCAATCCATCTTGCCAACACAATGTAGAAATAACAACACACAGTGAGATAAGAAACAACAAAGATCCTTTTTCATTAATTGATCAAACTCATTACATGCCAGGTTGTAAGGCCTTCCTGGTCTTGGCAATATACATATAAATGAATTATAGAGTGATCTTCATACAATAGAGATCACATAACTTCGATCTCAATATCAAAACATTTGCTTTCTTTCTCTAAGATCGATCCCTAAACTAAGAACATACAATCAAATATACACAAGAGTCCACCACAAGAGGTCGGCGCTCAAATCCATAAGGGAGACCCAGATTTAGGTCCACATAGACCCTAGTGAGAGATCCAAAATAAATTCAAGAACATAAATTAAATGAAGAAGTTAGCCATCAGATCAAACTCCAAAAATGAACATCTAGGGCAAAGGTTGACCGAGCAACAGAGAGCCTCGGGCAAAGAAGAACCTGAGCAGCAGGAACAAAAATTGAGCGACAAAAGAAATCCAAGCATGCCTGAGTGAATAAAGCGAGCAACAAAAACAAGCATGCCTGAGAGAAGAACCCAAGAAACAACATTAAGCATGCCCGAGTGACAAAAACCCAAGCAACAGAGACTAACCCGAAACAAGAATTACTGAGCAACAGAGCCCGAGCAACAAAGTATTACCCGAGTAGCCTCCAAACATACTAAAGAACAAAAAAAACATATTTTTGGCTGTGTAGGATTGCCAATGACCCAAGATGCTCCTGCATCAATAACATCACAAAATGTAGAAGTCGACAAGGTCATTGGGGAACGTGCAGAAGAGAAGTGTCACTACAAGCTCACAAAGAAGATCAACCAAGAAGTGGCAGAAAACAAGGTAAAACTTTCTGAGCTAGTAACTACAATAGAATCAATAATATTAGAAGTAGTTACCTTAGTTCAAAAGCTATGCACACTAGAACATTTCACTATCGAGCATAGTGAAAAGATAACTACAATAGATGAAGATCTTAAAGCTAGTGCACAAAGTCTCACAACCAAGGAAAACACAATCCAATTGCATCATGAGAAGATTTTAGAATCAAAATGTTTGAGACTTGAGATACAAAAGTCTGAAAGAAAAATCAGAGATGAGGTAACCGAGCTCCAAGCTATGTTACTACCGAATCTCACATTGTTGTTGAAACACATGACTTCAGCAAAGACATTAATTGCCACCCCAGAGATGTCAGTCACTGAGAGTATCTATGACATGTACGCTAGAATCACTTTGGAGCACATGACCCTTGAGAACCTACAGGAGAAATGGGAGAAGTAAATGGAAGGCATTCAAAATTCCCATGCCCACATATTTGACAAGCTGTAAGTACTACACCTTTGTCTTTATTTTCAAAAAAAGGGGGAAAAATATATATATACATTAAAAAGGTGGAAAATTTATATACCTTACAAAGGGGGAAAACATGTCAAAATGGAAAAGGTACCAAAGAAGGAAATACACAAAGGAGGAAACATGTACATTCATTATACCGAGGCATGCATATAGGGGGAGTCATTGACAAGGTAAACACTTGGTGTATATACTAAATATATCGGTTTGCACATATCAATTTTTGATACTAATGCCAAAGGGGGAGATTCATAATCCTTAAAGGATCATAATTTGTCATTAGTATTCAAGGAAATAGTTTTTGGACCATCAGTTACATGATCACCGAGTGACAACATTCAGTTAAGCGCAAAGGTCATCGAAACATTTAAAGCACAGTGATCACCGAAATCAGTGAACACCGATAGCACTATCACCAATAAATAGTTCAAAGAGTAAACCAAGAGCATAGTTTACAGAGTAACCTGAGAGCACATTCTACAAAGTAACTCAACCACCATTCTATAGAGCAACCTAAGAACCAGTCTACCAAGAGACAATTTTATTCCCGAGAAAAGCGGATCTGAGATACACGTCAGCTAAAGCACTTTAGTCTTTAAAATAGATTTATGCTTAGCTGGACAACTATTTTTGTGGATAAGGAATACTGTAATATGTGGATTTAATTAGTTTAACTGATTATATACATGAAAACTAGGAGATCAAGGTCAAGTTGTAAACCTTTGATCATAGAGTTTTTCTTGTAAAGCGTAAAACCTAATTAGGTCAAAAAATTTGTATATATAGATGAATAATCAATCAAGAACATGTTTATTGTAGCTGAAGAAGACATCTATTGATCAGACAGAGAGTTTCATGCAGAAGGACACAAAAGGAAGAATTTAGTTATGAAGAACTAGATTCAAGGCTACCGAGCAGAACAAAAATATTATTCATCACAATTAGGTGATACATAATTTTGTGAACTTAAAGTATCTGTATTCAGTAATTCAAGATTGCAAGTTATCAGGTCATAAGTATTTTTTCTACTCTTTAACAGTTGTAGCAAATAGAAGAAATCCTTCAAGGTGGACTTAAGAGTCTTATTGTAAATCTCTTAACCGAGTGCACACATACATTATGTTGTTGAAATCTCTTAACAGAGTAGACTTAACAAGTCTAACATGTTACTCCTAATAGGGTAAGATCATCATAAGTGATCACAACTTGTAGCCTTTACTGACACCTTCCATTTTGCAGATAGTGAAGCTTTGTGGGTTTCATCCCCACCGTGGTTTTTACCTTCTAATAGGGGTTTTCTGCATTACCAATTATTGTGTCATGTGTAACTAAGTTTCATGAATGTTTCTATGATTGTTTACATGCACTTATATTTATGTTATGATATTACATGCATAAGGTAGAAAAGCAATATGGTCGGTAATGCAAGAAAATATTATTAAGGTTAATTGATAAAAGTTTTAAGGGTACTGATTGACCCCTCCCCTCTCAGTACACACCCTTCCATTATTCCAACATTAACAACAAAAATTGGAGATCAACAATCTTCGCCTTTGACATTAGTGGCAAAAAAACTTTTTCATGACCCTTCAGTCCTAAAAAAATAGTACTCAACTATACCAAAACCCCCACTAAGATTACAACTTAGTATTCATAAAGACTTCACTATACATACAACATAATCTTAAGCACATAACTCCAAAAAAAAAAGTTGTACCTTCTCTGCTTGAATCATTGTATTATTTTCCTTATCTGCATCTGTTACATTTCCCCCTTGATTATATTTGATAACATTTCCCCCTTGTTTTTTTCAATCTTGTATACTGGGGTTGTAGGGTTTAGACCATACTTGTCCAAAAAAGGTTTATGAATATGTAGGATCATCGCTAATGCATTATCCCAACTAGTGTTGAAAGATTCCAAAACATGTAACATAATTTATAGCTTGACAGATAGATCAATCAAACTCTCTACAATATTCAGAGGTGTCTCCCTCTATGATAATTCTTTTACACCTGATAACTCTCTCTGCATGAACTCCAAATGAGGTATCAAGATGGTCTAAATTGAAATCAACTTAGCCCTTATTCTTCCATCATTATCCATGAGATCAGCTAATCTCCCTTGGGCGTGAGTCAACTTGTTAAATTGAATAGAGTTGGAACTTGCATCCATGATTAGTGAATCTCCTGTTGACTTTAAGTCTAATTGTAGCTTCTCAATAAGCTGTTGATTCTCCTTTGTAAATAATTTGACATTACATAATTGTTTGTACAAAGAAAGAACATTTTATACAACTTCCTATAGGTTACTTACCATATCAGAAAGTGCAACCTATTTTAGATTAAGCTCCTTTGCAACTTTCTCAAGTACTTTGGCCTCAAACTTTCTCTCAGACCATTGCATTATCTTCTCATTTGCATCGATATCATCATTTTTCACCTTTTGAACAATATGAACCAATTGATCTATAATAGGTGCTTTCTCATTTACATATTGAAGCTCAAATGCATCAACAAATATATCTTTGATATCATGCAATACGTGCTTCTGTTGGTGTTCTCATTTAATTTTCTCTTGCTTGCTCTTCCTTTTCAGTAAACTCTACAAAATCTGCACTTTCTCATAAGATAAGTTATCAGTGTCCCATTTTGGAATCACTATAAGTTCATCAAGTGTTACCTCATTGCTCAGAGACTTATCCTTTTTCTTATGTGACTTCTTCTTCTTAGTATCTGGTGTGTTGCCACTCGACTTCTTCTCTACCTGCAATGTACTGGTGTCACCACTAATTATGACTAATTGCTTCTAAGTGAAAATTGCATGTTGTTTAGGTGTATCAGTAATCTTGGTTTCAGTGAGTGGTAGCTTTATTAATGCTTGAATAACCTCTTTCTCTATAGGCTCCTATTTCTCCTCGGTCTCTATAGTCTTAGTCTCATCGGTTTCTTCTTTATGGGGTCTGGAGTTATTTGTTGTAGATTTATGTGCTTGATCTTCTTTGCTCTTATCTTCTTCATCAACATTGATTTCAAAATTTGCCTTGGTAGGGGAATCTGGAATGTTGATTGTATCTTCACCCTGCTCCTTGACATTCAAACCTTGTGTATCTTCACTAATCATTGTGATTGAGTCATCAATTGCTAAATCATCTGTTTGGGTATGCTCAACTTTATCCGGCTCATCGATGTCTTCTTATTATCAAGGTCTACTTATTTTGATGTGCCTTCATCTTTTCTTGCACTCTTATCAACTAACAGTCCAAAAATTATCTTCCATATTCTTTGGCTCTGTTGTACAACTCCTTCTACATCCTTATTTAGTATAGAATATACTCTCAATTTAGGAATGAATCTATACCTATATTTCTCCATAAATGTATTTCTCTATTTCTATGTCAATTCAAGCATTATTTGGGCTAATGCCCCTTCTCTAATTTGCCTTTTAGTCTTAAGAGAAAACTTCCATCTCTCATCTATCTTCTTGAATAATTCACCAGAGAATAGATTCCCAATCTCTAAAGGTGTCTTGTATGACGCTAACATATTCATCATGGCCTCATAAATATTTGCCTTGTCCTTGGTACTCAACTGTTCAAACTTAATGAACTTGAATCCTGACAAACCTATTAAACTCCTTATGTTATGACAAATTTCATCAAAATTTATAGGATGTTTATGTGTAGCAACTTTTAAATTGCTGATGTCTTCTCTTCATCTTCATCATCTTTACCCAATATATGTTTCCTTCCTAGGTTTTCTCGGCTCAAATTTAGTTTGTACTTGTTTCCTTTTCCTCGATCCCTCTCCTTCATCTTTCTTTCGTAAGATTTTCTTTGGTAGCTTGACTGTCATTGTAGCTATTGATGCCCTAGTTCTCGATCTAGATGTGGCAGGAGGAGTAGGTTTCTACTATGAACTCCTCTTCTTAGTTGACTCAACAACCATCACTTTCTTACCCTTCTTATCCACTTCCACATCTACATCTTCACTCTTCTAAATCACTTGATTGGTCCTCACCTTGACCTTGTGTGATTTTTATTGGTGCATTATCTTCTTCTTCCTATTCTCTAAACATCTTCTCAAGTTTCTTCACTATTTTCTTCCTCTTCATCTCCATGGTTGTAACCTTCAATCCCATGGTGATCTTAGATTTTTCTTCCTCATACTTCCCAAATACTATAGCTTTCTTATCAACTTCCTCTACAACTAATACTGTGATTTCCGCAGATGTCTCATCTATATTCACTTCATAAGGTAATGGCCTCAATCATGCTACCCTTAGTACTACAGCTTGTACATAAGCATAGTCAGTATCAACTAGAAAGCAAACAACATCATAATGCTTCTCTACTAGTAAAACATGGATTATGCTCCTTATTCTCATCTTCACCCATGACATTATCACCCATAACATTAGTAAAATAATCACCCATGACATTATCAAAATTCTCTCCTATTTGTTGTATGAACTCTTTAATCTGTTGTGTCATTGGTCGGTCCTGACTCCTATAGTAGGAAAAGTATTATGTACATAGAAAAATGTGCAAAATAGTAGGGATCCAAACTTACACATAGAATTCTTTTCCATCCTGATAGATGATAGGTTCTCAACAAGTTGAGTCATCTATAACTTTACAAGATCACATGCATGATCATTTTTCAATATCTTCCATGCCTGATCAGCTGCAACACAAGGAATACTATCCAATCTGCTCAACTGATAAAACTTGTGAGGAATCACTCTTATTGCAAAGTCAATTTCAGGATTTGTGATCATTGAAATCGTCATTCCTCTTTTATTCCACTCAGATAAAGTGTTCTTCTCAACCTCTTCATTACTCTAACAATGCATAGTTCTTTTCCCTTGAACAACAAGGTAACCAGTGACTTAGTGGATTATTTCCTTGGTAATCTTCACTGTTCCATTCTCCATCCATATGCTAATATCATGAACTCTACTTAGAACTATCCAGATTCATTGAATTTTGAAGTTGTGCGGGAAATATAGGGCACAAACTAACCCTTTGTCAGCAATGTGCTGATGTTCAGCCTTCAATGCCCCATTCTCACATAGTTGTTGTAGGCTTCCCTTAATTCAAAATCTTGAACTTTAATTATCTTGCACATGTAGCATTCTCTCACATCATGGATCATAAGAACTTTTGGCAGTATCAATGACAGGGCTCCCAAAAGATCTTCCTTCACCGCATTCTTAGCTACAAATTGGAAATTGGGCGATGCACATGTGTCACTCCTAACTAACTAAACATTCTTTAGTTCCTTATCTTGTCTCTTCACTGCAACAGATGTACTGGCAGTCATTTGTCAGATTAGGGTTCATGAAATTCACTCTAGATAACTTGGAAACAACGGGTCTTCACCATTTCTCAGTACTTTCTAATGATACATAGGTGGAATCTTTACAAATATTCAATCAAATTGATCTTCAAATCACCTCTAAATTTCTTTGCAAACTCTAATCGCTTTGTGAAATGAAAAATGAATGGAAAAATCCAATATATACCTTCAAATGATCAAATTAGCTCTTTATTAAATGTTCAGTACAATTGTAGGTGTATAACAACTGCCTTGGTCCTTGAATGAATAGCTTGGTTAACTCATTCCATCACTCTGTCAAAATAGTGACTCAGTCACTACTGACACTTGGTTAACATATCAACTTGGTCAATATGGGGGCTCGACACATACTAATACTGATGCTTGACATCAAATATGCATATTGAGTCTTTGCTTGGTTCTTATCTCAGATTTGTCCTAATGTATCTTATCTTATGCAGATATGAAATTTAATGCATCTTATGTTAGGAACTGGTGTAAAATATAGCTTTAGAGAAACCAATTCCTTACATACCTTTTTGCTTAATTAGAAGTAGTGTGATCACCTGATCCATTGGATTGGGTGATCTCAGCTTCACTGGGTCCACTACTGCTTGCTTCTTCTTTCTTTCTCCATGTCAGATTCATCTAATTCTTAATATTCTCAATAGTAGGTGTTAGGGCTCTAGTCGTGCACTCCCTTAGTATGACCAATCTTGTGAAAACTATAACATACCAAACTTCTATTCATCCAACTCTTGGATTTACCTCTAAAGTGTGTCATTATATAATTTTCTGCAATATGACCATATTCACCACAATAATGTCAACTATGCCTTGTATTGTAATCCCAATTGAATGTGTTACCTTTCCTCGGTGCATTGCCTTGTTTCTTGGATGTCCACTTAGATTTTGCATTGGATATGCAATCTTGAGTTCTATGACCAAACTTCTGGCAATTGTAACAATGTCCTTGAAATCTAGGTGAAGTAGGTGAATTGCTAGTCTTTGACCTGCATTTATGTGCCTGGTGTCCATTCTTCTTACAGTTAAAGCAATATCTGTTGAATTTAGGTTTAGGATTAGACTTACCATTATTGCTTCAGAAAATGTTTGTTGTGTGACCAGGTTTCCCACAATGATGACATGTAGGTTTGTTGTTCTTTGGCTTTGCATTCCCCTATTCTCCACTCTTTGATGATTCTCCTTCTTTAGTGGATGACAGGTGTTCGGTATGGCCTAGTCCAGAGGTATCGTTGTTCCTTCTTGGTGACCTCATTATTTCCTCAAAGTATCTCAAGGCTTCATTAGGTTTATTTATCCTCTCAATGAGTTCTCTTTCAGATCTTAACTCATTTTTCAGTTTATTGTTCTTTGATCTTAGATATGTAATTTCAATTTATTTTCTATTTACCTCTTGATTTGAAAATAACAATTGGTTGACCATGTCTAACTGATTTTTTGTGAGCTTCTTCACATCACTTGTCCTTTTATCAAGTCTAGTAGCATCTATTTCTTGTCTTCTTCTGCCATTGTCTTGTCTTCCTTAGCTTTCTTATTCTGATCAATCACCTCACATAGTGTTATTGATTGAGTTTCTTGTTCTATTTTTAGATTTTTGACTCGTTCTTTCAGTATGTTGTTCTTCTCCAATAGATCTTCAATTTCTGCATTACTTTCTTTGGAATCTCCATTGTCAAATAGACCTTCAACGTCTTCTTCTTTATATGAAGTGTCATTCAGCTGAGTTGCCAATTCTTTCCTAGATTTTAAGGATTTCCTCAATTCTTCTCTTGTTGTCTCAAGCTGCTGCAATGGTAGCTAAATATCAATATTCTCATTCTCAATGACCTTTCCCAACTTATAAACCTCCATCTCCAAGATCTTAACTCTCAAGTGGTTAGACTTATTTTAAGAGAACAATACTCTGATACTAATTGTTGGAAGTCTAATATGGGAGAGTAGTATATTGAGGGGGGGTGAACCAGATCTATAAAATTTTTATACTTCTTTAAACAAACTGTTTCAACATGTATTCATAAACATAAACTGAAAAGATGTAATCGATCTAACATCTAATCATATCCATAATGAATACATAACACAAAGAGTTGGTAACCCAAAAACCCTTGAAAGGTAAAATTAGGGTGGGGATGAGACCCACAAATCTTCACTTTTGATGATTTAACCTATGAGGGGTCTTCCCTATGAAGAGCTTACAAACTTATACAATCTACCTTGTTAAAGTATTTAAACTTACAACAAAGTAAGCAGTCTGTTCAGAGATTTACAAAGGCCTGTTAGGACCACTCTGTTAATAGATTTACCTTGATTCACTTGCTAGAATGTATCAGTACCTAATCCTTTGGTCTGCACTTCAAATATTGATAATGTATATCCTCTTTCCAACTCTTAACCGATCTCTCAATTTGATATATCTCTTTACTGTCCTTCACTGCCTACTCAGTCACTCTGTCTGGTCTATGCTTCAGATTTGTAAAACATGCATATACACCTGATCTTTGCTCTTCACATCTGCATCCACACACATGAATATATTTAGGCTTTGAAGCATCCCATATATAGACAACTAATGAAACATCCAGATCAAGATCAACAATCTAGATTCATCACCTCTTTTTGCTTAAGCATCCCTAATTTTGATTGGTTGCATGTCTTGCATAGGGATTTATAATCTCAAAAATAATGCGTAATTAATGCGTTAAATATCTTCAAAAATCATTAAATGATTCATAGAAGTTGGCCAAAATGGTTTACCTAAGTGTTTTTTCCATTCTAAACACATATATCAAAATTTTTTTACTTGACATATGTAAACTTTGATGCTCGGTCAAAATTATCACTCGGCACTGACTATCTATGCAACTTGAAAATCATTCTGCTCGGTAACTACTGAGTACTCAGTGACCACTAACTTTCTAAAAAATGACTACTACTTAGTCAATACATAATATTACACAAGTCATTACATTTCTCGGCCTTAGTGGGATGACTCGGTCGCAGTGATGACCAACCAACCTGCCTTGATTATGACTAAGTGTGTCACTCTAATAGACAACAAAACTTGGAGATCAACATTTTAGTACCTAGACCAAAGGATAAAAATGTTATTGGTACTAAATGGATTTTCAGAAACACATTGAATGAGAATGGAGAAGTTATCAGAAATAAAGATAGATTGGTTTGCAAAGGTTATTCATTAGAAGAAGGCATAGAATATGGAGATACTTTTTCACTTGTTGCTAGATTGGAAGAAGTTATAATACTTCTAAATTATGCAACTTACAAATGATTCAAATGGATGTCAAGTCTGCATTTCTGGATGGGATACTGGAAGAAGAATTTTACATTGAACAACCTGAAGGATTCATTGAGAGCACAAATAAGATAAAGGTATGTAAGTTACATAAAGATATTTATATTTTGAAACAAGCACCCCAAGCATGGTATGAGAGACTGCACTCTTATCTAATCAAAATAGGATTTCAAAGAACAAGTGATAACAGTAATATTTACTTGAAGTGTGACAATGAAAACAAGGTTTTGATTGCTGAAATTTTTGTTGATGATATTATTTTTGGAGGAAATAACACCTTATGTAAGGCATTTGCTAATGATATGAGAAAAGAGTTTGAAATGTCAATTTTTGGAGAGATTAAGTTCTTTCTAGGACTACAGATACAACAATTTGTAGAAGGGATCTATATTACACAAGCTAAGTATATCAAAGAGATCCTCAAAACTTTTGGTATGGAAGATTCCAAGCCTGTTGGAACACCGATGGTCACAAGATGTAAATTATCTAAAGAAGATGAGACACAAGAGGTGGATAATAATATTTACCGATCCATGATTGGTAAACTACAACATGTTGCTCACATCAGACCTGATATAATACATGTTGTTGGGATTGTTGCAAGATTTTCTTCTAATCCTAAGGAAACACATATGTTTGCAGTCAAGATACTTTTTTAGATACATGAAAGGAACATAAGATTTTAGTTTATTATACAAGAAATGAGGTAATTTTGATCTGCAAGTCTACACTGATGTAGATTGGGCTGGAAACGTTGATGAAAGGAAAAGTAATAGTGGAGGAGCATTCTTTTTAGGTGAAAGATTGGTCACATGGCTAAGCAAGAAGAAAAGTTGCATTTCACAGTCTACTACCGAGGCAAAATATGTTGCTGCTGCCATGAATTGTGCAAATATTGTTTGTATTAAACAAATACTTGAAGGTATGCAAGAGATTATCTCATATCCTATAACTTTTTTCTATGATAACACAAGTGCTATCAATATATCAAAGAACCTGGTTATGCATTCAAAGACCAAGCACATTTCTATCAAGTATCACTACTTGAGAGAACAAGTTCAAGAAAGAATGTGGTATTGGAATATGCAAATTCAAAGGAACAATTGGCTGATATCTTTACAAATCCACTACCGACGAATGATTTTGAGTATCTTAAAGGTAAATTAGGGGTTCTTCCCCTATCCAATATTCACTAAGAAGCATGAGGCATGCTGCATCAATTCTATACTTTATTAGAATATCTATTCTTGAATTGATGTTAGTATGACACACTTTAGGTGATTCCTAAATTTTTGTAGAGATTTCAGTATGTAATGAATATTTGTACATGTAAGGTATAATCCACTGCTGAAACACGTTTTTTAGGAGTATGACTTTTTGGCATTATTGTCAAAGAGGGAGAGAATGAATTGATGAAATTTATCTATAAGGGTTATATTGATGAAAGAGAGAGAGAATGAATTGATACTATTTACTCATGAAGGATAATCATAATGTATGCTACAATATCAGAAGATTTATTCAAGCGGGAGAATAGTGAACAGTTTGAAGATCGGAAACATACTATCAACTCAAAGGGAGTAATGACATAGATTGATAGTATTGAGAGTTGCCATCATCAATTGCTATAGTACTACTATAGTGTTTCCATCAATGCCAAAGAGGGAGATTGTTGATCAACTGATGGAGATGATGAAGACCGAGTGATAATAAGTATACATGTTTGTAGAAATGGTTAGATCGGTTGTTATTTTGTCATTGATGTCAGGAAATTGATTTACTAATTTTTATTTAGTTACCATATCATAAGAAGGATAATATAAATGGGTGACAAATATAGTGTGTGTTATTTGTGTACCTACTGTCTACAACACAACACTTCAATAAGTCATTATATTAGTGAAAAACAAAGAATAAGCAAGAAAATCAATCACTAAAATTGACCTATTTCTCCCTATCTAAGAAGAGTGTGAATAATGCTATAATTGCCTTCAGATTATGCATTTATCAGTGACATATGCATCTTAGAATGGAAGATTTGAAGGAAATTACTCTAAATGCTCAAAGAAATGTTCATTTTAAGCTCTAAAATTGAAGATTATAACAATACAAATGAAGAATGAGCTAAAATGCATGAATATATCTAAGAATACTAGCAACATAAGTTTGCAAATTGAAATAAAAAATTAGGGGCCCATTGAGCTTAATATTCATTCTATTTATAGAAGAATTTGGTGAATGATAGGTTAGGATTGATAGTGGAAGAGAGGTGGAGATTAAATCTTTGGTGATCCATGTGAGGTGATCCAAGTGATTTAACTCCCATTGGTTAGGGAATTGACTTTCCGTTTTGTAAATGGAAATGTAATTTAAGATTTATTTAATTCCTTTTATTAATTACTTTAGCCATGTTTTTGATTTGTTTTAATTGAATTGAATTAATTTGATTTAATTGACTAAGGAAATTAATTTGATTTAGTGATTAAATCACTTAGGAGATTAAATTTGATTTAAATGAATTATGCCAATAAATTGAAGAATTGTCTTGACATAATTTGGGGTATGATCACACTTAGGGAAAATAGGGTCTACGGTCAGAGAAGACCAAATTAGGGTGGTTACATTTGCCACTCTTTGAATTGATGTGCAAGCAATGCATCAATTCAAAGAAACTTTGGATGTTGACTTCAGAAAGTTTGAGAATTTCATACTTGATCAAATGAAATGTCTGATGAGGTCAGTCTCACTCTTGATTAAACTAAGACTGATAGAATTAACTTTGAACTTGATCGAACAAAGGTCAATAAGCAAAGATCTAAAAAATACCAATTCTGAACTTGGTTGTCATCCGAGAATCGATAATACCAACTCCAAACTTGATCGAATGAAGGTTAGTACAGAAATTCTAGGAGCTTAATAAGAATCTGAGAAAAAAGTAGACATAAGATATCCAGCTTGTGAGAACTGAAGCCTTCAATCCAACAGTCCTGACTTAGTCAAGGAACTGTCATGCCCTTAGTCTTTTGATGACAAAGTCATTTTAATGTTGTTTTGAGCAAGAATTTAATTTATTTAAGTGTGATCATGCCCCCTCAGGAATGAAATAAAAGGAAAAAGAATAAATCCCTCTTTAAAATGATATATCACTTAAACTGATCGATTGAATCCAGAAAGAATCAACTAGAAGAAGTGAAGAAACAAAGGTGTGTTAAGAGAAAACATAATTTTACCAAGTTAATCACATTTAAAATGTGAATTGTGAGTCTGATAAAATGATGTCTGACCAAGATTTTGATGAATGATGTGCAATTTGATGATATAGAACCCTAAAAAATGATTGTGTAAGGCTTGCAAATCATTTTCAGAACATATGAAGCAATTCTACATTTTTGGTAACTATCGTAAAATTTTACTGTGCAGTGTAAAACATTATCTACGCATTTGATTTTGATTCCTGATTGATCAGAAAGAGAACAAAATTGAGTTTCAGTTGTTTGGGAGGAGATTTGAAGCTCCTAAATAGCTCAAAAAGTCAAATATATATCTCAATTTTCACTTTTTACCCATTCATTTTCACTTTTATCCTTGGTAATTCAGATAGCTCTGTAGAGAAGATGGTGGTCGCCATGGTGAAGCATCATTTCAAGCTCATCCAATGACATTAGTGACCAGCTGACTACCCACCTCCAATAAGTACTCAAAAACCTACTTTGTCAAATTTTCAAATTCCAGTTTCATGCATTTTTGTAGTAGTTATTGCAATTTTCATTCTGAATCGCATCCCACATTTAGGGTCGCACCCGGTCAATCTCGAGTCACACCTTGTTTCTGTCGGAAATCTTGTGTTGCATCCTGTATTTTTAGAATCGCACCTCATTTTAGCAATTTCATCGCATTTGGTAGATTTGAGATAGGATTTGAATATTTTTGCATCCTGTTGGAATAGAGTCGCACGCCGCATCCCGCGTTGCATCCTGTTAAAATAGGATTGCTTCCTGGATGCCCCATCACATCCCAGGAATCATAAATTGCATCCTGTAAAAGGGATCACACCCCGTATGAACAAAGTCATTTATGGTTTTGGACTTAGTTATCTGCCAATTTTGATTGTTTTGCTCTGTCTGGTGACCAAAAACACTTAGCTGATTACTTGTCTGCATAGTTGTCTTAGTTATAATGTTGATTTGAACTTGTAATTGTTATCTTTTTAAACAGGTTCCTTTTGAGGTCATCTCATTCCAAGGACCATACCCTGGTCGTGTCCTTGCATTGTCCAGATCTTTGACCAGTGATGAGGTAGATTTAGTCGCTCGTGTGGGTTTAATATCTTTGAGATATTTACCCGACATTAGGGTAAATTGGGGGTTGTTGAATGCTCTGGCTGAGAGATGGCATTCTGAGCACAACACCTTCCATCTCGCGACCGGTGAGATGACCATCACACCTGAGGATGAGTGACGCATACTGTGAGTTCCTGTGATGGGTTGAGAGGTGCAGTTTGATTCCACTTCTGTTACAACTATTGCCTCGGAGTGACGTTTCTTTAGAGATGATACTATTTCTCGCCATTACCTTACGTGGGATTACATGTGTGATCATTACAATCGTCTTCTAGTATACTTGGCCGGATTGATCAGAGGTGTCCTAATGCATGACATAGGACAAAATGGATTCATGGTTGGCTGGGTGGACATGTTGGAGCAGATGTTAGTACATTCACAAAGATTTGCATGGGGCAGTTATATACTTGCTCACATTTACAGAGAGTTACACGAGATGACTGTTGGGATCCTTTTACTATAGACTTGGGCCTGGGAGCATATCCTAGTTACATGGCTGATAGTAGATAGGCAGTGGCTAGATCAGTAGTCGTATGTTTATATGCACTCTGGTTGGATTCAGCAGCCCCATATGGGCAAGGTAGAGTATTGGCGCCGGTTATTCGATGATATGATAGTATTAGTATGGTGACCATACCTTGACTGTGAGGAGTGGATATCTGACAGGCGATGAATGTCATTTTTATTTCAGGATAGATGTTTGATTGGTAGGACTAGATACATAGTTGAGCGATTCTTGGTCACACGAGTTTTGAGACAGTACAACCGTATGCAGGGCAAGTGCCAGGATTTGTCAATTTATGCACGGATTCAGGACGAGGAGCCATTATGGGACACTTGTTTAGTTTATGAGACTGTACAGGGTGTGATCAGAGATATAATTGCAGTTCCATGGGATCTTTGGCTAGAGATAGCAGATGCAGGTTGCTCAGATGGATATCATGCGTAGATGTTATAACATCCATTTCCATGTTTTACAGTACCTGAGGAGGTAGTTCCTTGCATAGAGGATCCTTTAGACTATGATCCCACTAATGATCATCCTATGAGAGGAAAAGGGGGAGCTTGGAGAGAGAGAGAGGAGCTGGGGTAGGGATGGTGGGAGACAAGATGAGAGGCACCCTTCCTCCGAATAGAGGACAAGGTAGAGATGATAGGGGTGGAGGTATTGTGGGAGGTGGAGAAGGTGCCAGTGGTAGTGGGAGGTAGACTCGTCTCATATTTGTTTCTCCCCAGAGAGATCCAGTCCATTATTGACTAGACAGCAACAACGATAGTGACAGTGTCAGCAGGATTCTCAGCAGGATAGGTCACAGGATAGGCCTTCTAGATAAGACACAGGTAGAGGATAATCTAGCAGAGATGGTGATGCTTTGACATAGTGTGAGTGTGAGCATGAACATCTTAGAGCATAAATCACTACTTTAGAGGCCTTACTTGCTGACAAGGATGCACAGTTTGAGCAGCTCAGATCAAATAGAGACACACAACTTGATCGTATTAGAGCAAAGAGGGATAGACAAGGTGATATCCTTAGGGCAGAGAGAGACACTCAGGCTCAGATAGCTACTCACCAGGGACAAAGAGCAGCTTATTACTTTGGTTTATATTATGTTGTAGTTCCAGAGGGTTAGAGAGCATTGTCTTTTTCACACATGGCTTAGCATTCTGAGGGGGCTATGCCTTCACTTGCTCCATTTGTACCACCTCCTCCTCCTCCAGATCAGGGAGAGGGTGGAAACCAGTCTTGATACTGCAATTTGTCATATTTTTTAGATCATAGTGTCTATTGTATATCTGGATCCTTCTATGATCATTTATTATACCATGACTTTTATACATGTGTATCTGATTCATACTGATACTCTGATACTCTTTTTGTAGATAGTTGCCACATTTTTTATCTGTTCCATATCTGATATATCTGAGATAGTTGTTTCTAATCTTGATATGTTCATGGGTTCTTGTTTATTTGATAGATATTTAGATTTGATGCACATGTGATTATGATCTTGGTCTCTTGACAAGTTAGATTAGATATGTGATGACATCATTTATGCTTTTTGATTTATTACTGATATGCAAATGTGTTTCAAATGATGCTAAGTGAATATGCAAATGAATGTTTTTTGAGACTTTCTTTATGAAAATAAATGTATGGATGCACTTAGGATATAGAAATAAATGCAATGCTTGAATGCTTTGTTTTTGGATTTTCTCTTTCTCATTTATGAATGCAGAATGTATGTCATGGATATGCAATGACATTGATATAAGTAATACAGATTATGTAATTAACTTGGATTTTGGATGAATCAAGAAATCATTTTAAGCTCAAGTATTTTATGCTTTTCTGTTTAAATGAATCATGTAATCTCTAAATGCATATATATGCAGACTCTTAAGACTATCACTGATTTGTATACATTGTAGCATTTTATCATCATTGGGCATTTTTGTATTGGACATCACTTGATAGTACAAATGTAACTAATACCCATTGGTATCATGAAAGTATGAATACAATATGTATTGGATGCAATGTCGAAAATAAAGTTAATCATAAAGGCATAAAAGCCAAGACGACAAGTTAGTTATCTCCTTTTACTTTTAAGAATCCATTTCTATTCAAGTGTAATGTAAGATATGTGACCTGTAATGACCTTGAAAATTCATATCCTTGGGTACATCATGTATTGTACACCTTAGTGAGAATCTGATTTAGAAAATAGACAAGGAAATTGTTTCAACCTCACCGTAGTTTACACATAACAAGGATCAAGATATATGCATCTATCCACTCATGTTGGCAGCCCTTACCATAAACATTCAAGTTAGGTGAAATTTGTATGATCATAGAAACAATCACCATACGTAGAAAACCAAGAAAATGTTATGTCCCCTATCCTTGTGACTCTTTGTATTTGAATAGATGTCATGGAGTAACTCGAAAGACATAACAATCACCAATTGATAATCAATCAAAGAAAATTTATAACTGCTTAGATGCCCCTAGTATGAAACATCATGGGAACATTAAAGAGTCATAATCAAACCAAGATCAGTCTATGTGTTTTAAGTAGTATTGAAAAATACTGTAGATTCATTTTTCAAGCACAATAGAGATTCATCAATAAGAATTTGGAATTAAGCAATATGTTTTCATGTCTGAGTATATGAGATTAAATTTGTCAGCAATTACAATCCAATGTAGGTTTTAGGAACACTGGTTGATTAAAGTGTTGAGAAACAGTAGTACATTTTTTATTAAAGTGTTGAAAAACACTAGAGCGTTTAAAGTGTTGATAAACAATAGTATGATGTCTATTACAGGTAGGTGGTGTTGAAGAAACACCTTTGTTTGTGACAGTGATGTTTAGATGCAAGTATTGATAAATACTATTTTGAGAGGGAAACCATCCTAGAAAAGACCTAGGACAACCTAGCAGACGCAAACCCAACATGCTAGCAAAGATGCCCACAGTGCAGAATGACTATTACTAAGACATAAATGCAGACAAAATCCAAGCAAGGATAAGACATTTGTAAGGAGTCAGAGTGACTAAATATCATAGGTGTGATTATGAAGGATTAGTATCATCGATGCATTGATAGATAGAGCATAGAGTTTGAGTGACACCTATTTTCCAGGTTTTCACCACTCGGCAAAGCTTTTTTATTTTTGCTACCAAGACGCCTATTTGCCAGGTTTTCATCAAGGCACTTTTCTCTTTTTCAAAATTTTTAATTTTTTTCTTTTTAACTTTTTTTGTAGTATCAAGGTGCATGTTTGCCACATTTTCACCAAGGATACCCTTTTTAGGACTTTTCCACTATTTTTGGATTTTTTCAGGATCAATTTTCTGATTTTTTGGGTATTTTTTGAGAATTTTCACTACACTGGCTCTACTAGCCAGATGTCAAGCATAGAACCACTTGAAATGTAGAGTATTAATGGGATCAGGAAGAAAATCTCCCTCAGGTATAGCTAACTAATACACTCTAGTCCCAAAAGTTGCAGTAATAACATAAGGCCCCAGTTAGTTAGGTTCAAACTTTCCTTTCTGTTCTTTGTTTGGCTGGTTCTTAGGATTCTCTTTGAGAATGAGATCCCCAACTTGAAAGTGTCTGTTAGGAATAACAGTCCACAAGACAACTGAGAGGGGGGGTGAATCAGTTGTAATCTAGATTATTAAACTTTATACTTTATAAATCAAATATGCAAATGTAAATGATAACACAGTAATTGCCAACACCATAACACAATATTTGTTTTCGAGGAAACCCTATTAAAGGTAAAACCCCAGTGGGAATCAACACCCACAAATAATGTACTAAGAGTATAGTATCCTTGTTAAAATATATTAGCCCTGTTAGGAGCTTATTACAACATTATAGTACACTGTCCCTGTTAGGAGATAGACCCTATTAGGAGTCAAAGAAAATAGTAAGATCACTGCCAAGGCACACTGTCCAAAGAAGGTTAAAGCCACCCTCAAGGATTTACAATCTGAATCAAGTGTATAAAGAAAATTCACATTCCAGTGAACTGTCTAATAGCAACCGTCTTTGCTTGGTCAGTTCCAATGAAGTATCAACTCTACTTTGTATCCAACAGTCAACAAGCTTCACAGCTTCCACACCTCTTTTTCCTTATCTTTCTCTATCACACTTCTCCATAAGAAATTATCATTCATATATACCCTCTTACAATAATTCATGAGGTCGGCCAGTTAAGCTTTCCTAATACATAATTAACTAGGTCGGCCAATTAAGGCTTTCCATCATACAAATAATTACATATCCCCTTGATAAGATACACATAGTATCTATAACAAGTATACAACATTTAAAATCCATCACATATACTTCCAGATCCATAATTCATGCTCACAATTAATTTCACATGCTACATGTCTGAAGTCAGCTAGGAAATAGGTCTTCTCCAGAATACACGCCACAACTGACGTCATCAGTATCCAAACAACAATTGAACTCAACCCATTACTCTACCATATGTCAGATGTCCATCAATAAGATTTCAAGTTTTGAAATATCTTCACCAGAAAGATATACCCAAAACATAGAGACCTGCTCTGTCCAGAATCACAGTTACACTCCAGAAAACTAGTTTTCACTAAATCAACTGTAACATCCATAGTATGTAATATAGAGCCAAGTGACCTTAGGAATAAGGTCAGAACACATCCTTCTACATAAATCCAACTTCAATCATTTTGAATCATCCGTATAGTGTCCGTACACTCCTTCCAGTTAAGTAGCCAATCTGTCTTCTCCATAGAAATATACATTGACATCAGTGACACAACATGAATATCAATAGCATGATCAGTAACCAAAACTAATATCATCCAACAATCTCCCCCTTCGACATTGATGGCAACATATGGGAAAATCCATATGCATCAACCCAAAATTACTCTCTCTCAATACAATCTTCTCAATATCCTCAACACAAATCTCCCCAAAATAGTAGGGATTTTCACATAGATTTCTTCCCCCTTTGGCAGCAATGGAAAAGGGTGCCATAACTCATTTGTATTCTTCTGTAGTCATTTTCAATTCTTCATGTCCAATCAGCTAGGTTCAAGATCACCCAAATGTATTCCATAGTATTCTCCTGCGATCACTCCCCCTAAGGAGTAGATCCATACATCAAGTCCAGTGAATGATATAGCTCTGAGATCCACTAGACTGATGCATATGTGCATCATTTTAGTTTTCATTGGGAGGGGCCATCACCCCAAACATGCCTCTAAGATATTCAAAGCATCTTTTGGCAAAGGTTTAGTAAATATATCTGCTATCTGTTCCTTGGTGCTAATATACTCCAGTTTAATCTCTCTATCTGCTACCTTCTCCCTCAAGAAATGATACTTGATGAAAATATGTTTATTCTTTGAGTGCATTACATGATTCTTTGACATATTCACTATGCTGGTGTTATCATAATGGATAATCACTGGTTCTTTGAAAATTATTCCAGTGTCTTTCAGCATTTGTTTCATCCAAATGACTTATGTATAGTTTATTGTAGCAACAACATACTCTGACTCAGCAGTAGATTGAGCAATACAGTTCTACTTCTTTCTCAACCAAGAAACCAACCTTTTTCCAAGGAAAAATGCACCACCACTTGTACTCTTCCTGTCATCCACATTACATGCACAATCAGCATCAGTAAAAGTGTACAATGTAAAATCATCAGATTTTTCATACCATAATCCATATTCTATTGTTCCTTTCAAATATCTAAAAATTATTTTCACAACAACAAAGTGTCTCTTTGGGATCTACCTGATATCTAGCCACAATTCCAACTACATTGGTAATATTTTGTCTAGTGCATGTTAGATATTGTAGACCTCCAATCATTGATCTATACTTAGTCTGCCCAACACTTTGAGTCTCATCATTTTTAGTTAGTTTGTTCCCTATCACCATGGGTGTACCAATAGGTTTACAATCTTCCATTCCAAATTTATTCAACATTTCCTTAAGATACTTGGTCTGAGATATAAAAATTCTATTCTTACTCTGATTAATTTGCAAACCAAGAAAAAATTTCATCTCACCAGTCATTGACATTTCAAACTCATTCTCCATTTATTTAGCAAACTTCTTACTCATTTTATCATTGCCTCCAAAAATGATATCATCAACAAAAACTTCTATAATTAAGATTTCATCTTCATCAGTTCTTAAATACAAATTACTGTCTGCATTACCTTTTCTAAAACCAAGATGAAGTAGATGTTTATCCAGTCTTGCATACCATGCCCTTGGTGCTTGTTGCAGTCCATACAGTGCCTTGTTTAGTCTACAAACCATGTTTTCATCACTTGTCAAAGGAAAACCATCAGGTTGCTCAATGTACACTTCTTCTTCTAGATCACCATTTAAGAATGCTAGCTTCACATCCATCTGATACACTTTGAAGTCTGTATGTGTAGCATAAGCAAGGAATAGTCTCACAACTTCCAATCTAGCAAGAGGTGCCAATGTTTCTTCATAGTCTATGCCTTCTTGTTGTGAGTAGCCTTTACATACCATTTTAGCCTTGTTTCTTACCACTGTGCCTTCCTCACCCATCTTGTTTCTGAAAACCCACTTAGTGCCAATCACATTTTTGTTCTTAGATCTTGGAACCAATTCCCAAGTATTGTTTTTCTTTATCTGTTCTAGTTCTTCTTCCATGGCTTTATTCCAAGATTCATCTTTACATGCTTCATCAGTAGTCTTTGGTTCAACTTGAGAAATCAAACAGATCTCATCTCTAACTCTAGATCTAGTCATCATGCCTTTGCTTGCATCACCAATAATTTGATCTTCAGGATGGTTTATCTTGACATACCTTGGTGTCTTCAATATCTCAGTATCTTCAGCCTGTTCTTCTTCTTCAATCTCATTCTTGATCATCAAGGGTCCTTCAGGTTTGGCAACAACTTCTCTTATTTCGGTTATCTGACCACAATCATATATTCTTTCCTGAATTTGAAAATTTTCATCTATCCTCACATTGGCACTTTCAATCAATTTCCTCAATCTCAGATTGAAACATTTATATGCTTTAGTCTTAGTGGAATAACCAAGAAAGATTCATTCATCACTTCTAGCATCAAAATTTCCTATCTCATCATCTCTCTTGATATAACATTTACTACCAAATATTCTAAAATATTTCACAGTAGGTGCATGATCAAACCATAATTCATAGGGAGTTTTATTTGTACCTTCTCTATTCTAAATTCTATTTAATGTGTACACAGCAGTGCCAACTGCTTCTCTCCAATGAACATGTGACACATTTCCTTCCAGCAACATAGTCCTTGCAGCATCTAATATGGTTCTATTTCTTCGCTCTGCTATCCCATTTTGTTGTGGAGTTCTAGGGGCTGAAGTCTATTTATGTATTCCATTTTCTTCATAGTATGTATTAAACAGCTCTGATCTAAACTCTCCTCCTCAGTCTAATCTCAAACATTTCATTTTTAAACCAGATTCATTCTCAACTTTCACTTTGAATAACTTGAACTTGTCAAATGCTTCAGATTTCTCTCTCAAATATGTAACCCACATCATTCTAGAAAAGTCATCAACAAAAAGTATAAAATACCTTTCACCATAGTATGATCTTGTTCTTGTAGGACCACACAGATCTGTATGCAACAGATCCAACTTCCCTTTTTCTGAATAAGCTTTTCTCTTGAAGGTGCTTCTAGTCTGTTTCCCCATAACACATTCTCTACACATAGTGTTAGATGGATTTACAATTCTAGGTAGATCTCTTACTACTTTTGTCATACTTGCCTTCACAATGTTATCAAAATTAACATGATAAAATATTCTGTGCCATAACCAACTGTCATCAACCTTTGCAATAAAACAAGAAGCTTCAGATGTGTTCAACTCAAATACATTACCTCTGGATTTAGTACCAGATGCTATCAAGTCTCCTATTTTACTCTTGATAAAACATTTTCCATTGATGAAGTTCAGTTGATAACCCTTGTCCACTAGTTGTCCAACACTCAACAAATTGTGCTTAAGTCCATCAACAAGTAATACATTATCTATGTTAGTCTTTCCATCCAAGGAAATAGATCCTATTCTAATAATAAGTTTAGGAGTATTGTAACTAAATCTAAAAACACCACCATCATGTCTTTTCAAACTCACAAACTTATTTTTGTCTCTAGTCATATGATGTGAACAACCACTATCTATGACCCATTCAAATTTATTTTCAACTCAGGATACTAAGGATTTTTCTTCATGCATAGGTTCATCATCCTTAATAGCAATAAATCCTATTTCATCATAGTCACCATCCTCATCATCAGATATAACCTCACTTGCATAATAACATTCTTTTTCCTTTGAGAATTTAGATTTGAAAAACTTAGGTTTGTGCTTTGGAATTCTTGTAGGACATCTAGATGTAAAATGACTGATCTTGTTACATGAAAAAAATTTCAAAGGTAATTTGCCCTCAAAATTACCCTTACCTCTCTTTTCTCTTCTAGCAATTAGTGATACTACTTCATCTAGCTTCCTTTCTTCTTCCTGAATTTGTTCCCATTCATCAACATAGGCTCCAAGTTCTTCTCTTAGGTCACTACTGCTTGTGCTTACATTTCCAGGTAAGATTCTTTTGCTTTTGTGCATGGGTTCTTTGAATGCCGACTCAACCTCAGGTAAAGTGTCTCCCAATTTTGTGGCTTCAAATGTAGTTAGCTTGCCAATCAACATCTCTCTGGTGAAGTTCGGTGTCAAAGGTATGATCTCCTCTATACCCTGAACCTTGGTTCTATATGCAGGTGTCAAAGATCTGAGTATCTTTGCAATCACTTTTTTCTCACTGTAAGTTCCTCTAGAGTTCCTAATACCAGTAACCACTTTAGTAATTCTTTGTCCATATGCTCTAATGTTCTCATCTTCTCCCATCTTCAGTGATTCCATCTTTGTCTTCTAGTTCTATAACTTTGCTTGCTTTGTAAACTTGTCTCCAACATATAGTTCTTCCAGTCATCTTCAGATTTCATGTGCAGAGTCCAAGTCCTTTACTTCAGTAAATTCTCCTTCTGATAGTGCACTAATCAAGGATTCCCTTGCAACCATATTGCATGAGAATGTATTCTTTTTATCTTCAGTGGCTTTCTCTAATTCATCCTCAGTCACTATATTTTCCTTCTTCTTTGTTATCATCTAGTAATCAATTCCCAGACATAGCAAATGTGTTCTCATCTTGTTCTGCCAACTGTCAAAGTTTTTAGGATCAAACTTTGGACTATCCTTCCTGTAGTA
>MU224399.1:3615766-3638242 GCA_018584345.1 Thuja plicata
TGAGAGCGGGGGGGGGGGGGTGAATTAGTTGTAATCTAGATTATTAAACTTTATACTTTATAAATAAAATCTGCAAATTTAAATGATAACACAGTAATTGCCAACACCATGACACAATATTTGTTGTCGAGGAAACCCTGTTAAAGGTAAAACCCTGGTGGGAATTAACACCCACAAATAATGTATTGAGTATACTATCCTTGTTAAAAGATATTAGCCCTGTCAGGAGCTTATTACAACATTACAATACACAGTCCCTGTTAGGAGTCAAGGAAAATAGTAGGCTCACTGTCCAAAGAAGGTTAAAGCCACCCTCAAGGATTTACAATCCGAATCAAGTGTATGTAGAAAATACACATTCTAGTGAACTGTATGATAGCAACTGTCTTTGCTTGGTCAGTTCCAATGAAGTATCAACTCTGCTTTGTATCCAATAGTCAACAAGCTTCGCAGCTTCCACACCTCTTTTTCCTTATCTTTCTCTATCACACTTCTCCACAAGAAATTATCATTCATATATACCCTCTTACAATAATTCATTAGGTCGGCCAGTTAAGCTTTCCTAATACATAATTAACTAGGTTGGCCAATTAAGGATTTCCATCATACAAATAATTACATAGCCCCTTACTAAGATACACACGACATCTATAACAAGTATACAACATTTAAAATCCATCACATATACTTCCAGATCCGTAATTCATGCTCACAATTAATTTCACACGCTACATGTCTGAAGTCAGCCAGGAAATAGGTCTTCTCTAGAATACACGCCATAGATGACATCATCAGTATCCAAACAACAATCAAACTCAACACATTACTCTACATATGTTGGCTGTCCATCAGTAAGCTCTCAAGTTCTGAAATATCTTCGCCAGAAAGATATACCTGAAACACAGAGACCCGCTCTGTCCAAAATCACAGTTATAGTCCAGAAAACCTGTTTTCACTAAATCAACTATAACATCCATAGTATGTAACATAGAGCCAAGCAACCTTAGGAATAAAGTAAGAACACATCCTTCTGCATTAATCCAACTTTGATCATTTTGAATCATCTGTACAGTGTCTGTACACTCCTTCCAATTAAGTATCCAGTCTATCTTCTCCATAGAAATATATGTTGACATCAGTGACAAAACATGAATATCAACGACATAATTAGTAACCAAAACTGATATCATCCAATAGTGTCATGGTTTGACCTTTTTATTGTACTCTTTTGACATGCATTTTGGTATACTTTTAGATGATCGAACGCTTGTTGTCCATGCTCATCATTCACCCTATCAATGCGGTATTGGTCATCAGTAACATGACCTTGGAGAGATACCCGCAAAGATGGAATTTCTACCTCAATACGTAAAACTGCCTCTGCGCCATAAACTAGAGAAAATGGTGTGGCTCCAGTTGGTGTTCTAATACTTGTTCTTTAGGCCCAAAGTGCCAAATTTAATTGCAAATGCCAGTATCTTCCAGACTTACTCACAGTTCTGTGTACGAATTTAAGAATGTTCTTGTTAGATGCCTCAACTTGTCCATTACCTTGAGGATAATAGATTTAAGAACAATGCTGAGTGATGTGAAACTGTGTGCAAAGGTCTTCGATGTCTTGGTTTTTAAATTGGCCCCATTGTCTATTACAATTAAAGAGGGTATCCCATACCTACAAATAATATAGTTCAAGATAAACAAAGCCACCTTTTTTCCAATGGCTTTACTCGGTGGCACGACTTCAACCCACTTAGTGAAATACTTAGTGGCCGTAATGATGTACTTGTGTCCACTTGAAGAATTGGGATATATTTGTCCAACCAAATCAAAGGCCCATTACTGAAATGGCCAATGTGTTATAAATGGTATGATTTCTCTAGCAGGAGCATGGATGATATTTCCATGTGTTTGGCATTTGTGATATGTTTTTGAAAATAGAACAACATCTTTTTCCATTGTGGGCCAGTAATAGCCAACTCTTAGCAGTTTTTTAGTTAACAAAAAGCCATTTGAGTGCGATCCACATACACCTTCATGGACTTGTTTTAATGCACGATCCAACTCTTCTTGTTCTAAACACCTAATAAGTGTACCATCAAGACCTCATCTATATAAATTATTAGTAATGAGGACATAACGTGATGTTGTCCTAATTAAAGCTCATTTTTCATTCCTTGATAGGCCATTGGGTATAGTTTGGTCAGTAAGATAGGTAATGAGTTTGGCATACCAGAATTGGTTTTGGGCATTCAAAGCATAAATTACTTGGTACTCAGGGGTACCAAAAGCTGGATAGGATAATTATTCCACCAAGAAGTCATAAAGGAACTACTATTCTTCTAGTTGTAACATGGATGCCAGTGTAGCCATAACATCTGCAACTCTATTTTCTATTCTTGGTATTTGCTAGAACGTGATGAAGACAAAGTACTTTTTCAAGTCTTCAACTAGTTATTTATAAGGCATCAAATTTTCATCTTTAGTCTGATAGTCTCCATTTACTTGACAAATGATAAGGCGAGAGTCACCATACACATGTAACTCTATGATCTTCCATTCCATAGCCAATTTAAGACCATTCACTAATGCTTCATATTCAGAAATGTTGTTGGTGCATGGGAACATCAATTTGTATGCCTTGGGGATTTTGTAGCCTTGAGGAGTGATAAAGAGAACACTTTCTCCTGAACCTTGTTGCGTGAAAGAACCATCAAAGTACATCTTCAATGGATGTTCAGTTAGATGCATAATAGTTTCATCAGGAAATTTAATTACCAGAGGTGTGTCATCTTGCAAGGGTGAATCAACTAATTGATTAGCGAGGACTTATCCTTTAATAGCCCTTCTATCCACATACTCAATATCAAATTCACTCAACATCAAGACCCACTTTGCTAGCCTTCCTATTAATGCTATCTTGCTTAAGAGGTATTTCAAAGGATCTATCTTTGCAATAAGTTTTACTGTATGTGACAACATATAATGTCTCAATTTATGAGATGCAAAGACAACCATTAAGAAAGCTTTTTCAATTATACTGTAATTGAGTTCATAAGACATTATTGTCCTACTGATATAGTAGATCGCTCTTTCCTTTTTAGTTTCATCTTCTTGAGCTAGCAATACTCCCATCGATGTAGCTGTAGCTGAAATATATAGAAGTTATGGCTTTCCATGAATGGGTTCCATGAGAATAGGAGTAGCCAAGTAATCCTTTAATTCTTTGAAGTTATTTTCACAATGTTCATCCCATTGGAAGGTAACACCCTTATGTAGCAGTTTAGTAAAAGGTTGTGCTCTGTCTGCAAATTGTGACATAAATCTCCTGATTGATCACTGGAGTCTTCCTTGTAATGTCTTCATTTGACTAATATTGCGTGAAGGTGACATTTCCACTATAGCTTTAACTTTTTCAGGGTCCACCTCAATTCCTTTTGCTGATACAATAAACCCTAGTAGCTTCCCTGATTGAACTCTAAAGGCACATTTCTTTTAATTGAGCCTAAGTTGGAATTGTTCCATGCGATCTAATATCTTTCGCAAGTCTTCAATATGAGTAGTTCTTGTTTTTGACTTTGCTAAGTTATTGTCTACGTAGGCCTTCATGTTTTTATGTATCATATCATGGAACATGGTAGTCATGCCTCTTTGGTATGTATCCCCAGCATTCTTCAATCCAAATGGCATAATATTCTAGCAGAAAGTTCCCCATGCGCATGTGAATACTATCTTTTCTTGTTCTTTAGGAGCAACCTTAATCTGGTTATAGCCCGAGAAACCATCCATGAGTGAGTACATCTGATAGCCTACGGTAAGATCTATGATCATATCAATGTTTGGTAGTGGAAAATCATCTTTAGTACATGCTTTGTTCAAGTCTCTAAAGTCTGTGCAAATCCTGATAGATTAATCTATTTTGGATATTGGTACCACATTAGAAATCCATCCTGCGTAAGTGATGACTCTTATGAATCCGACTTTCAATAATTTTTCTAGCTCTGCCTTTACCAGTAATGCAATATGAGGATGCATCTTTCTTAATTTCTATTTTACAGGTTTGATCCCAGGAGCTATAGATAAATGATGCATTATTAATTCATGATCTAGTCTAGGCATATATGTGCAAGACTATGCAAAGTTGATCTTTTTCTCTTTCAGGCACTCAGTGAATTGTATCTTCTCCTCTTCTGATAAGGATTGTGCTAGGTGAAAAAATTGAGGGACTTCAGTTGTTCCCAAATTAACTGGTTGTGTAGGTTCTATCAAAACTGAGGATCTTTCTTGAAAGTGCTTAGGGAGGATATCAAGAATATCATCTTTTGGCGCCTCTGGGAGGTTTTCAGCATCAGATATGTCTTTTATTTTTAATTTTTTAGAATCTGACACTGCCATAATGTGGTTTTCACCATCAATTCTTTGATTCTTTTTATTTTTAAATTTGTGACTAAGAAACTTGATATCCTCCTCCAACATGTTCACGCTCCTTGCATTGGTGGAAGAAGGGTAAGGTTCACAAGAATTTAGATAGCAGGACAAAGTGTAGTCATTAGGGAAGTTCATGATAGGCATAGGATCTGAGTTATCCTAATCAATTAGGTCAGGGTTTATCAAGGGTAATGATTTGGAGTTTGGTAAGGACAACATCATGTCAGCATCAAAACTATTAATTGGCAAGACATATTTTGTTAAGTCAACTTCTATAGTGTTTAGATCATCAAGAGTTAAATCATCATTAACAGGGTTGTTGTTAGTAATATGCAGACCTAAATCTAGTGAATCATTAGTTGAGCTCTCTTCTTCTTCTCTCACCAAAATGGAACTCATAGCTTGTATCCTCATAATATCCTCTAGACCTAGTAAAACACCAGTTTTGCCATAAAAAATTCTAGGCAGTGGTATCTCATCTGATTGTGGAACAACAACAGTAGTGTTAGGGGAAAAGTTAGAACTTTATCCTCTTTGAAATATCAGTGCAAACTTATGAATCACATCTACGTCAATTTCCATGGTAGCATCAGATAGGACATCCCATTCATAGTCATGTGAGTCTATTATTTCATCATCTTATTTGTTTAGAAACTCAACAATAGTTACCTGATGTACCCTATTAGCCACTTGTAGATCAAAGTGAGGTAAATCAAGGACATGTGAAATTGTGACCAACTGCCCCTAGTTAGGATGTAAATTCTATTGTTGGGGTATTTCTTCAGGATTTTCTTCTATCAGTGGGACTTCTAGAGAGTTATGTGTTGTTTCCTCTACTTCTTGAATAGTAGCTTGTGTCAATAAAGGAACATGAGTCTTTGGTTGTGTTACAAAATTAGGTACATATATTTCTCCTTGATATTCGGGATACTCTATACCAATATGCAATAATATCTCATAGGTCGATGGTTATAATGTTGTTTCCTCTTCATCATCATCACTTCCTTCATAAAAGATTGGACCATCTCTTGAAGTAGGGTTTTCAGACTTGTTATTGAAACCTAATCTTGTTTTGTCTCTAGTATATTTTTCTAGGGATATCTCCACATGTTTTACCTCATTTTCTTTTGGTTATCCTTTGTAAATCCAAGCCAAGACTGATTTGTCTTCTTTTTCATCCTCTTGAGAAGTATAGGCTCTAACCATACCAGTTGCTTTGTGAATGTCTGGTTCTTTAGATGTAGTAGGTGTGAAAGATGAGGAAGGTTTCCCATAAGATCTTGGAGATACAAGAAGTTCTATCAATGAGGGAGTCATGTCTAGTTTGTATTTTCCCATACTGGTTTCTTTAAGTTTTAATATCTTTCCAAAGCTTCTCATCATCATGTCTTTAGTAGTTTTAGGTACGATTTCTTTTGGAACTTCTTTGTTATGAGGAACCATACTATCTACTTTGATATTATTGCAAGTGTAACTGGCATCTGCAAGAATTGTTACTTGCACCCCATTATGTGGGAATTTGATACATTGGTGGTAAGTAGAGGCTACTTCTTGTATTTCATGGGTCCAAGGTCTCCCTAATAGTATGTTGTAAGGCAAGGGTAGATCTAGAACTTGACAGATCACATTTCTTTCAATTGGTCCTATTCTGATTGGTAGAACGATGAGGCCTTTAGAGGATCTTTCTTCTTCATCGTAAGCTAAATTGGTCCGGATAAACTTTATGGGAACAGTCGCATTAGATATGTCTCATCATGAGCGACTTTGATGCAACTAGAAAAGAACTCTCGTATATGCTCAATAGGGTTGGCACCGCCCCTATACTTGTCAAATTTTGGCACTGAGAAGTTGTTTGGGAATGTAGACATTTGAATAGAATGGTCAAAGGGGTATGGGTATAAATCCTCTGCGGTATAGGATTTAGTTTGCCCCTAATTTTGCATATCCATCATTTGGGTTTGAAGGGTTTGCATTAGCATGTCCATTTGATATTGTAGTTGATGCGTGTGGACATTCCTTTGTGCCATGGTGGGTATGAGGTTGTGCCTCTATGTCCCTTGAGTAGGAATATAGGATTTCATCCTAGGGACTTGATATTGATTCCCCACCGAGTGATTTGTAACCATAGGAACTTGAGCGGTCCATGGTGGGTTTTGAAGTGTTTGCTATTGTGACTGAAACTGGGGTTGATAATGCTGGGGTAGGTATGGCCGTTGCTGAGGTTGGGGTTAAAACTGGGGTTGCTATTACAGAGGTTGGAATTGAGGCAATTGAAGCTAGGGTTGCTGTTGCGGAGGTTGGGTTTGAGGCAAATGAAGCTGGGATTGCTGTTGTGGGGTTTGGATTGGTGTCAGCATGGGCAAAGATGAGCCTTGGGTGGGCCTTGACTATAAGTCATTACAACAGAGATGCATCCCTGCAGGCATGATGTGTTGATCCCAAGACTAGTGTGAATCGACTGCAACAACGACATAGTTTCAGAATAGTTGGTGTTTGGTGGGATGGAAGGCATAGCATGAGATCTTGATTGTGCTGGACATGAGACCAAAGGTGGCAGCATACTAGTGACCATAGGTGCATTTAGTTGCGAGCTTGTCATGCCTTGAGTAGATGATGTACTGGCTTGGGTTGGGTCATTGGTTTGATTGGATACAGTCTGTGTCGATGTGGGTAAGGCCAAAGGTGGAAAAACTTGTGACACAACAGGTAGTATCTGGGGAAGCTAAGTAGTGTTCTGACTTGCGAGAGGGTTTTCGGGCCATATAGTTGATACACTGAATTCGGCGGGGAGTTTGACTCCCTTCTTTATTAGCATGGCTAAGTAACATTTAGGGTTCCTCTCTACAACAACATCAAATAATTTGGTAGAGTAGGCATCTTGTTCCACATATTCAAGTTCTTCTTCGGTGATATCTTGAAAAAAGGCTGCCCCACGGGGTTGTTCCATAAATAGAGCAGAACTGGTGTTCATGAAGGGATCATTCTCTTGCTCTGTTTCCCAAGTGGGGAAATGATTGATATATGACTCATCAAGTTGAGCTCTAGCCTTAGACCTTGTGTAAGGTCCTCCATGAGGTGTTTGAGACATAGTGTGGTCCAGGTTTTGTAACTAAAACAAGTGATATAAAGCAAACAAAGAAGATGATATTTTCTAAGAAAAGTTCGAGTTTATGTTTTGGACAAAGGTAATTCTAAGGACAGATTTTGATATAACTTGATCTCAAAGTGGTGATGATAAAAGCTAAGATTAGCTGACCTTTGTCTCAGGTTCGATGGTGGAGGCATCTCTAATATTGATTTGACCTTTGTTGGGTCCACTTCAATTCCTTTGTGTGATACTATGAACCCTAGTAATTTTCCCGCTGTGACACTAAATGCACACTTTTTTGGATTTAGTCAGACTTTGAATTCCTCCATTCTATCAAAGATGGGTCCCAAAACCTGTAGATGATCCTTTCAAAGTATGGACTTTGCTAGTATGTCATCCACATAATCTTCCATTGTCTTGTGGATGAG
This sequence comes from Thuja plicata, assembly GCA_018584345.1. Lineage (NCBI taxonomy): Eukaryota > Viridiplantae > Streptophyta > Pinopsida > Cupressales > Cupressaceae > Thuja > Thuja plicata. The sequence continues at coordinate 3,623,708 of MU224399.1, forward strand.
ATCATGAAATATGGTTGTCATTGCCCTCTGATATGTTGCTCCAGCATTCTTTAGACCGAATGGCATGACATTCCAACAATATGTTCCCCAAGGACATGTGAAAGCCGTTTTGTGTTGGTCCTCTGGTGCTATCCTTATTTGGTTGTAACCTGAGAATCCATCCATAAGTGATAGCATTTCATGTCCTGCCGTTAGGTCCACTATCATATCTATGTTTGGTAAAGGAAAGTAATCTTTTGGACATGCTATATTGAGATCCTGGAAGTCTGTGCAAATCCATATTTGACCACTGTGCTTTGTTACTGGTACTAGATTAGATATCCAATCTGCATATGGTATAGGTATGATGAATTTAGCATCCAGGAGCTTTTTCAGTTCTGCCTTGACTAACAACGCAATGTGAGGACGGATCTTTCTTAGCTTCTGTTTGATAGGTTTTGCATTTGGTAACAATGGAAGGTGGTGTAGCACCAACTCTGGATCTAAACCTGGCATATCTAAGTAAGACCATGCAAAATTGATCATTCTTGCCTTGAAGAAACTGATGAATTGTTCTCTCTCCTCAGGGGTGAGAGATTGTGCCAAGTAGATGTTCTTTGGGTTCTTGTCATCCCCCAAGTTTATTTCCTCTATCTCTTCAGCTAGCAATGCTGATTTCTCCTCTGTCAGGGGAAGAAATTCCTTCTTTCCATCTTCTAGCACCTCAGTGAGGTCTTCGCCAGAAGATACATCTTCTTTTAGCTTTTTATTCTTTTGTTCTTTTTTCTTTTGTGGACTAGAAAGAGGAGCTTCCTCCCCAACGTATGCTACTCTGTCTAGGTTGATAGAGAATCCTGCCTTGTGATCTCCAGACGGAATGCCTTCCCTTAGTCCCATGAAATGAGCTATTGCCTTGTCATTCTCAAAGACATCAAGATCAGGTGGTCCTTATTGATCCCACTCTATAAGCTCAGGGTGTACGAGACAGACACTTTCACTACTGTTTGGCTTTGATTGACTGAATGGGACTGCTAATATGGTGCCTACAAAATTGGACTATGATGAGGATGCACCACTTGAGGTCTAATGAATGATATGTTTGTCTATATAGGGTTGTTTGGTAATGGTCAGTTGTTCAAATAGGTCTGCTAGATTTATGATAATGTTGGCTCAAGGGGAAAAGTAAGGGATGGACGGTTCAGAATCATGGAGGGATCTCGACTCATACTCATGGGAGTCTGTCTCAATGGAATGTTCATCTGATGTCTCACTTTCCTGGTTATCATCGATTGATATGTGTAGGTTTATTTGGGATTGTGTGGTTCCCTCTTCGGCGGGCAATAACTGTGCTAATATGTTGCTTATTAGGACATGCTCAGTGTTGTGCCCCTGGTGCATCTCTGCTACTTGCTCTTGATTGACTTGAACATCTTGGATCACCAAACTATTGCTTTGTTGTCCATATCCCAAACCTCTAGTGTTTCTTTGGGTTGGTGGGAGAGGCAATTCATATATGCCTTGTTGCCTTGCTCCCAGTCTGGTTGTACCATCGTACCCAAATCTTTGTATCATTGTGTAACCATTACCATAGTTTTCCAAAGGTAGTGGTGGTCAGATTGTCTCAGGGGAGTCTCTGTATAACCAGGTATTGATGTCTTGCTCAAAAGGATTCTCTTCCGCTATGTCTCCCCATCGGACAAAGGTTGTGGGTGCACATCTAAATAGAATCGGCTGCGGAATTTCGGTTGCAATAACAGGTTGTGGCATACCGTGAGTTCGTGGGCTTTGAGGCATGTGCATGATGGTAAAGGCTTCTTCATATATGTATTCACCACATCCCTTGTCCATGATGGATATCTTGCCTGCTTTCTTTGTGACATCTTTAAGATTTGAATTGGAAGGGGAGGAGATACTTGCATCCTGGTTAATGAATATCTTTCCCGCTGCTCGTGTGACATCTTTGGGATTTGAATCTGAAGAGGATGGAATGCTTGCATCTTGGTTTGATGGTACCTGGTTATCAGTGCTGATTTGGACCGTATTACAATATTGGAAAGGATTGGGATCTCCCTCTATGATGATCTCCTCCCCTTGGTGAGGGAACTTGATGCATTGATGGTATGTTGAAGGTACAACTTTCATTTCATGTATCCAAGGTCTCCCTAGTAACATGTTGTATCCCAACTCAAGGTCTAAGATTTGGAAGGGTGTGTTTTTTACCACAGGACCAATGCAAACATGTAGAATGATAATACCCTTAGAAGACCTTTCCTCTTCATCATAGGCTCTGATATTTATCCTCCTTGTGACATCAATGCTTGATTATGAATAACCTAGTTTCTTGATTAGCTTTAGAGTACAAATGTTTAACCCAGCTCCACCATCAACAAGGACCCTACAGACAGCGCTTTTGTGGATTTGGACAAGTAAGTGTAGATGATCATTATGCAGGGGTTTATGAGGTAGCACATCACGGTCTGTGAATGTGGCATGTTTGTTAGCTGCTATATGGTTGATCATTGTTTGGAAGCTCTTAGGTGTTATGTCCCTTGGGAAAACTGTATTCTTAAGTGCTTGGTCAAGTGCCAGTTTATGCTGCAAAGATATGTGCAATAAGTCAAACATGGATATCTGGGTAGGTGTGCACTTTAGTTGGTCCACTATGCTTGTTTGTGGATCTAAGTTTGCTATAGGATTGGCTGATGTAGTACCTGAGGATGGTACTCCTTGCAAGACGAATCTAGCATGACATGTAGTTACAACGCAATTGTTACCTTGGTCCCTGATAGTGATTGTGGCCACATGGTTATCTGAAGGGTTTATGCAATTTATGACATTGTCACTATTAGCATATGTATAGTTAACTTTATTGGTTTGTCCACTAGACCTGGAGGCTTTTCCCTTGTGATCATGGAAGGTATCATTGAAAATGGTGTGATCAGTTGTGCCTTTAGCTTGAATATTCATCACATCAATGATCCCTGTGTCAATCAGATCTTGAATAACATGTTTCAAACGATAGCAGTTGGCTGTTTTGTGCCCTTTGACCCAATGAAACTCACAGAAATATTTGTCATTATACCACCTAAGTTTGTTTTCATCTTGTTCAAAATCTCTAATTTCTGGGAGAGTGATAGTGTTTGATTGTATCAACTTGCGTAAAGCTGATTCTATCAGTTCTCCTAATGGCGTGAAATCTCATTGCTGGAACTGAAACTGTGGTTTGCGTTGATTCTGCTATTGACTTTTTAACACAGTGGCTGCTTATACAGGGTGAGGTTGGTATTGAGTGTATGCTTGTTGAGTGGGCCCTGTGGGGTTTTGGTTTTCCATAGGTGCGCCTTGTAGTGACACCTTGGGTTGCGTGTAGTTGACTATCTTTACATCAATGACACCATCGCTAGTGACATTTTTGTTCTTGTTCCACCACTTAGCCTTTTCTGTTGCATTTTTATTTATTTTTGTTTGTGTAGGATCTGCAAGGATACCTTGTTTGACCAAGTTCTGCTCACAATGAACTCCTCTTTTGATGAGTTGTGTGAAGTTCAGAGCTAATTATAGCTCTATTGTGAATGACATGTCTGGGATCAGATTGTCAACAAACATGACTATCAAGTCTTGTTCGGGCACATCATATGTTATACAGTTTGTTGTGCTCCTCCATCTCTGTAGGAATTTCACAAAAGACTCTCCATCTTTCTATTTAATGTCACAAAGGTCCTTGATGCTGACCTTGCACTTGATGTTATGATGGAAGTGAGCTATGAAATTTTCAGCTAATTCTCCACAAGACTGGATGCCATGAGGTAGGTGTGAGAACCATTCCATTGCTGGTTTGGCTAAACTTTGTGGGAACAGTCGCATTAGATATGTCTCATCATGAGTGACTTCGACGCAACTAGCAAAGAACTCTCGTATATGCTCAATAGGGTTGGTACTGCCCCTATACTTGTCAAATTTTGGCATTGAGAAGTGGTTTGGGAATGGAGACATTTGAATAGAATGGTCAAAGGGGTATGGGTATAAATCCTCTGTGGTATAGGATTTAGTTTGCCCCTGATTTTTCATATCCATCATTTGGGTTTGAAGGGTTTGCATTTGTTGCATTAGCATGTCTGTTTGATATTGTGGCTGATGTGTGTGGACATTCCTTTGTGCCATGGTGGGCATGAGGCTGCGCCTATGTGTCCCTTGAGTAGGAATATAGGATTTCATCCTAGGGACTTGATATCGATTCCCCACCGAGTGATTTGTAACCATAGGGACTTGAGTGGTCCATGGTGGGTTTTGAAGTGTTTGCTGTTGTGACTGAAACTGGAGTTGATAATGTTGGGGTAGGTATGGCTACTATTGAGGTTGGGGTTGAAACTAGGGTTGCTATTGCAGAGGTTGGAACTAAGGCAACTGAAGCTGGGGTTGTTGTTGCAGGGGTTGGTTTAGAGGCAACTGAAGCTGGGGTTGCTGTTGCGGAGGTTGGGGTTGAGGCAACTGAAGCTGGGGTTGCTGTTACGGAGGTTGGGTTTGAGGCAATTGAAGCCGGGGTTGCTGTTGTGGGGTTTGGATTGGTGTCAGCATGGGAAAATATGTAGCCTTGGGTGGGCCTTGACTATAAGTCATTCCAGCAGAGATGGATCCCTGCAGGCATGATGTGTTGATCCCAAGACTAGTGTGAATTGACTGCAGCAATGACATAGTTTCAAAATAGTTGGTGTTTGGTGGGATGGAAGGCATAGCATGAGATCTTGATTGTGCTAGCCATGAGACCAAAGGTGGTAGCATACTAGTGACCATAGGTGCATTTAGTTGCGAGCCTGTCATGCCTTGATTAGATGATGTATTGGCTTGGGTTGGGTCATTGGTTTGATTGGATACAGTCTGTGTCGATGTGGGTAAGGCCAAAGGTGGAAAAACTTGTGACACAACAGGTAGTATCTGGGGAAGTTGAGTAGTGTTCTGACCTGCGAGAGGGTTTTCGAGCCATATAGTTGATACACTGAATTCGGCAGGGAGTTTGACTCCCTTCTTTATTAGCATGGCTAAGTAACATTCAGGGTTCCTCTCTACAATAGTGTCAACTAATTTGGTAGAGTAGGCATCTTGTTCCACATCTTCAAGTTCTTCTTTGGTGATATCTTGAAAAAAGGCTGCCCCATGGGGTTGTTCCATAAATAGAGCAGAACTAGTGTTCATGAAGGGATCGTTCTCTTGCTCTGTTTCCCAAGCGGGGAAATGATTGATATATGACTCATCAGGTTGAGCTCTAGCCTTAGACCTTGTGTAAGGTCCTCCATGAGGTGTTTGAGACATAGTGCGGTCCAGGTTTTATAACTAAAACAAGTGATATAAAGCAAACAAAGAAGAGGATCCTTTCTAAGAAAAGTCCGAGTTTATGTTTTGGACAAAGGTAATTCTAAGGACAGATTTTGATATAACTTGATCTCAAAGTGGTGATGATAAAATATAAGATTAGCCGACCTTTGTCTTGGACAAAGTCAATTTGATAAAGATGGTGATGTTTGATATGATGAGATCAAGATATATCAAGTCTGAGCTTTCGCACTAACAATGTTTTTGACAATAATCGTGCTTTACAGAGAAAGGGTAATCTTCAATGTTTAGAGATTCACACAATGTTCTTCACATTTTCCTGGGATAGACACTAGTTTTGGACACCAAATGAAGAACTCTTTCAAGGTTTTTAGGTTAGAACATGAATATAGTATATCTGGTCAAATGTGGTACAATTTCACCGATTGCGGTAAAAATGATGGGTCGATTGTGGTAGTTTATCATACAATGCTTCTGATTTACAAGATAGTTGACGTTGACAACCCTAGACTTTAACACGTTTGACTCATTTTGACAGTTTGGATGTTTTTTTTTGCATGTTCAAAAACTGATCAAAGGAACAAGCACAATAGACACTGTGTTTTGAGAAATGAAGACTGAAATTGTGTATGTTCTACAACTTTTTTCAAGTTGCAAGGTTATCACGAGGTCTCAACAATGAACAGTTAGATTAATCTAGGTCAATGGCTTCAGAATACAATGTTATAGGCCCAATGCTTGAATGTTTGTTAGCTCACACAACAATTGTCACGCTACTAGGACACGAAGGTCCATGACGTAGGTGCCCGTGTTTTTTCCATTTCCAGGTATTGTTGCCATGGAGTGAAGATCTCTTTCACTACACAAATACCGTGGGACACATATGTTGGGAATCTTGGGGGGAAATTCTGCAACCCCTTGCACTATAATAAGGTATCTTTTTGGAGGTAAAACGGTTTGGCCTCTATTTAACAAGGTTGTAGTAAGGGTCCGTGTTGTCTCTCCAATCGGTTTGTACGTGCGTGACTCACTTAAGAGCCTAGTTGATCATGCTGGCTCCTTAGGGATATTCACCCGATCCAAACTATCATCAACACGCTTCGCCGAAGCTTGGCTAGATAAGATGAAACTTTGGTTCATGCCTTGTTTATATACCGATCAGAAGGATTACCAGTTTAAGGTCGTTCTCTAAGGAAGAAGTGCATTCCTCGGACATGCCTTTCTAAAAAATATAAAGGTTTGTATTCTAACAGTTTGTGCAAGTGCACCCAAAACTCAAGACACGAGGTAAATCGATTAAGCTCCAAATTTTGAAATGTGAACTAAGCTACACCACCATATAAGCACAAATGTTCAATTTTAAGCCCAAAAGTAGGTGTTGATTGCTTGTTCAGTTTTAAAGCACCAAATTGAAAGATTTTTTGCCTTTTGTTCAATTTTAATCCCCACGTCAATTTTAAGCCCAAATCCTAAATATGAGGTGTGATGTATTTTGCAAGCACTGTTTCTTTTTAAACCCAAATCGACAAATGAATTCCTTTTAGTTTTGTGTTGTTTAAACAGGTTAGTACCAAAAAGGATTATTTGCAAAAATAAGGATATAAGTAACTTTGAAATAACGAATGATGCTTACCAAACTTACCCTTCTCTACTCTTGGTGACTTTGATCCAATCTTGCACAGAAACTGAAAAGAATGTCAATTTAGAAACATATGGGCAGAAGACTTGGATCTGATATTTGCAATATTTCCTACGATTGCGGCAATATTCCTGCAACTGCGGTAATCTTCTGTCGACTGCGGTAAATAACTGGCAATTGCGGCAAACTTCTGTCGATTGCGGTAATTAACTGACAACTGTGGCAAAATGCTGTTGATTGTGGCACAGATCGGACAAATGCAGCAAAATTTTAGCGATTGCGGCAAAATACCAGAAGTCAGAAGACAAGAAATGGACAGAATAACTGCAAAAGCCTGCAATCAATTGCGGTATTAAACTAGTCGATTGCGGCACAGTATAGACAATTGCGGTAAAATACCAGCAATTGTGAAATAGTACAAATGTCAAAGAAAAGTGTGATTTTTAAATTTACGACTGTACGGCCGTGGTTGATCAATTCATTTCTTCATCTGCAAGAGATATTTGGGCTATTTGATTCACGTCGGGTTCACCAAAATGTACACCTCTCTTTTCGATTCCCACAGCTTTCCAAAGGCGAGGGTTAGTAGCAAAGGTTTACAAATGAATGCAAATCAATAATGCAATGACTACTAAATGAATAACAGAAACATGAGCAATAAAATGTACAAGAAAGAGAAAGGAAGACAAATAAATGCAAGCCCCATGATGCTTGAAGCTTCTATTGTTTCTCTCTACTCCTTCCGAAACGCTGTTCTTGATGCTCAGTATTCGCGGGGCAGCGTCTATGACTTGAGAAGCTTCGAGAATTTGACAATTGAAATATGTGTGTGTGGTCGCAAGATGGCTTGAATGCTAGAACAAAAATGACGGAGTAATGGCGCACGAGAGCTTGAAATCTTGGACCCTTCAAATGGTTATGAAGGGTTTATTATATAGGAATTGGTGATGGAATGAATGGTTGAGATCAATCCCAGAGATAGGGAGATGAATGGTTGAGATCAAAAGGAACAGAAGAGGTCTTCAGTAAACTCCACCTCTTTATTTAGTAAAGAGGAGATAGGGTTTGGTTAACTGAAGAGCTATTTATGAGTTGCCTTTTTGAACTGAAGAGGTGGGTGAAGTTACCCATGTGGATTGGAGAGATGGGTGGAGTAGCCTATGTGATCTAATTGGAGTTATCTCTTTGAAGATAAATGAGTATTTAATTCATTTATTTATTAATTGTTTTCAACATGTGAGATAATTGAATTCTTTTTGATTAATAATTGCTTTATTTGATGAAATTAAATTAATTTAATTGGAAGAATTTAATTAGTGAGTTTAAATATTTGGATTTAAACTATAGGAAATTGAGTTTAATTAATTAATTAATGATAATTAATCAATTAAAGCTAATTAATTAAATAAAATTAATTATTTATTAATTTTGGGAATTGGATTAGATGATTTGGGGAATGAATTTAGAAGAAAATAGATGATTAATTAATGATTAAAAAACCATTAATTAATAGATGAAAATTAGTGTTTTTAATAAAAAGTCGCAAGCCTGTCCATTTTAGGGTGTCTACATTTACTTCTTGAGTCAATGGTTTGTTCTAAAAGTCCAAACTTCTTTATCAGATTGAGAGTGCATATGTTTAACCCTGCACCTCCATCTATCAATACACATTTGACACAAGATTTGTGAATTAGGACTTCAATGTGTAGAGGTTAGTTATGTGGATGTGTCAATGATTTGTCATCTTCTTCTGAAAAAGAGAGATAGTGTGGTGCTGAGATATGATTAACCATTGCTTGGAACTTGTCTGCATTAATGTATTTTGGAACATTTGCAGAATGTAGGGCTTGTTCAAGAATTTCCCTATGCACTGAGGAGATTTTGAGTAACTCAAAGATATAAATTTGAGCAGAGGTTTTTTGCAATTGATCCACCAAGTTATAGTTTGTTGCAGTAATGGTAAATGTTTGTTTTGTTGTTGCTAGTTTGGGAATTGTAACAACTGGCATTTTTGAGGATGTTGCTTGTTTTGATGAGGAGATAGCTCCTTTGATTGTGACTTGTGCTTGACTTTGAGTCACTGCATTTGATTGGTTTGACATGTCTTTGGCACCTTTAATAGTAATCACATTGATTGATTCATATTTAATGTCCAAAATTTTGATCACATTATCATTATTGGAGTAGGTGTAATTCACCTCTTTTTCTTTTCCTTTAGATGCTTCCCCTTTCTTATAGTTAGGGAATGGTTTGTTAAATTTTGTATGGTCTTCATTAGTGGTGTGACCTTCCACTTTGATCTTGCCTCCTTCAATAAGGTCTTGGATAACATGTTTGAGCTTAACACCGTTATTAGTCTTATGTCCCTTGTTCTTGTGAAAGACACAATAAGAATTGTCATCCCACCATCTTGGTTTGACTTCTGGTTCCCATGGTTTTGAATCGGGAATCGTAAGAAATGTTTTGTCCAAGATTGTCTTCAAGACTGTCTCAAGAGGTTCTCCCAAAGGAGTGAATATTCATTGAGGTCAAGAAATCCATGGTCTACTCTTGTTATTCTCATTGTTCACTTTAGGTATTGTGGTTTTAACCTTGGCTTCTTTGTTTTCTTGCATGTTGTTCATCAAGTTGAGCACTGCTGAATTAGGATTAGCATTGGATGCATCTACCACTCCATCGTTAACAAAATTCTTATTTTGTATCCACCATTTAGGCTTGTTGTTATAGTTGGTAGATTTACTATCACTATGAAATGTGATTTCTCCTTTCTTAACCATGACCTCTTCAATACAGATGACATTTTTGATCATCCTATCAAATCTAGGTGAACCTTGCATTTGTAACGCATAGTTTAATTCAGGTATCAATTTGTTAATAAAGATTTCCATCTTTTATGATTTAGGAATAGCTCTTGAATACCTAGCAAATATTTTCCTCCAACTTTGTAAAAAGTGTGTAAAGGATTCACCGGTTCTTTTTTTTGTGTTACATAAGTCCATCATGGTTACGTCATGTTGTATATTGTAGTAGTAATGTTGGACAAAATGTTGTATTAACTCCTCAAAAGATTTCACCTCAGGTGTGAGTTTGGAGAACCACTTCATAGCATTTCCGCCTAAACTTCCCAGAAATAGCCTCATTAGGTATGTAGGTCTGTGCATGTACTCTATGCTTAGAGCACAAAACTCTCTCACATGGTCATGTGGATCAGTACCTCCCTTATACTTTTCATATTTAGGCCTTGCCATGTTGGGAGGAAATGGAACCATGTTAATACTCTTGTCAAATGGAAATGGACAAATGTGGTCCAAAGAGTATTTTGTTTTTGGTTTGACCTTCTCTTATTTGAGTGTTGCAAGTTTGGCTTGCATCAAGGTCAATTCTTTGGTGAGAATAGAGATAAGGGTTTGTATCTCTTTTTCCTGTAGTCTTTCAATATCATAATATTTAGGTAGTTTAACTCCAATGGATGCTAGATGTAGAAAGTTATTTTCTTTGTCTTCACCAATGATCTTTTCCAATGTTCTTTAGAATTTTCTACTTTGTTTGAGTCTATTATACTCTTCCTCAGGTACATCTCCGTCACTATCCAAGTCAAACAAAGGATGAGTAATGTGATTTTCCTCTTCACTAATATTGTCTTGATCTCTTTGATTTTGTTCATTTTTGTATTCTTCAAAAGCATTATGCTAATTGTTCTGAGCAGAGTCCATTGCGGGTGATTCTAAGTCAAATAAGGGATTGTGAGATGTTTCTCCTTGTTGAAAATGTAGCAATCTAGGAGGTACTTTTGATTTTTTAGCAAGATACTTGTTGCGTCTTGTGTTAACCATGAAGTTGAATCTCAACTATGTCAAAAGTTTTCTGAATAGTGTCAAGTGAAGTCTCAAATTGTCCAAGTAAGTGTGTCCAAGTAGTAAAGGATTGTTTGTGTTTGATGGAAGTAAATGACTCCAGCGTAAGAGGGTTAGAATGCCCTGATAGTGAGCTAGGAATCAAGTTTTTTTGAAAAGTGAATAGACCACACATTTTAAGACCAATTGTGAGAACCCAAAAGGACATGCAAGGTAGATTTCTGAAAATGTTTTGAAACAACAACTGGCAGACTAGAAAAAGAAACATGACCAGACTAAAGAGCCAAAAGGGTACCCTAATATGTGAAATTTATTTGAGAGAAAATTCTGCAAGTGCCCACTATCCTAAATGTGACACACTGAATGTGAGGTTTTTCTTAACCAGATGCAAGCTTTGATATGCAGGATGTGAGCTTTGATATACAGTATGTGATCTTTCTCCCTAGATGAGATTCAAGAATGAAAAAAAGCGAGCGAGGATCCTAAATGTGACCAAATACAACTAGATACAAGCCTCTGATGCTCTGTCAATGTTTTTTCAAGTTTATCAAATTTGTCTCGAAATGCATGAAATTTGTCTGATTGCAGATTGTTTTCTGAGACTTTCTAGTGAGTGAAAAACACATGTAGTCTAAGGATTTAATTTTGTTGCTTGTTTGAAGGATTTATATTTTTAATGGCTTTTCAAGCACATCAAACAATGTTTCATTGTTAGGGGTGAACAAACACATCCTTAATCCCTAGTTTCTAAGCATAGGATGACAATCTTTGCTCATAGACTCAGGTACACAGTCAAATGCTAATAAAAATATGGCTATCACCAAGCACGCAATGGAGCTTGTTATGATACCATATTAGTCGACTCCAAATGCAAGTGAGGGCATAAAATGATGAGTATCTTGGTGCAATTACTATTTTCCTTGCACAAATATTATCACCCTTTCGGGGACGAATCAGGTAGTTTTGACTACAATTTGTTTATTATGATGGGGAAATCCGTTTGCAACCATATTCCATAGAATTATATAAGGAAAAATTGAGGCGTATAGCCCTATGAGTACTCAAATATGTGTAGTCTCACAAGAAAGATTCAAGTGGCTCCGCTCTACACACATTCAAGCATGTTCAAGGAATGATGTCGTAATTCCAAGAACAAAACCAATTTTGTCTTCCGAGGCTTTAGCCTACAAGGAAGCAATTATTTATAGTGAGTTGGAAGGGTTGGCATAAACCTTTCCTCACTTGGGTCATCTCAAGATATTTTTTCCTCAACCAGAAGGCCCTCTAATGTTTTTGAAAAGCATACAAATGATTGACGAGCTTAGGAGTTCAAGATTTCTAATTCTTCAAAAGAAGAAGAGCATACTCTCCTAGTCCATGCCATTTTCTCCCAAAAACACTTCAATCAAGGTTCTTTCCCTCAATGACTTCACTCATAACTCAATCTATCTTGACGAGTTTTTGATTCCTCCACTTGGAAGGAAGAGAAAATCCTCTAGTGAGATCAAGAAACAAGCTTAAGTTTGATTTAAATGTTTCTAGATTATGAAAACACCAAGTAACTTGAAAAGCAAAGTTTGATTGTTCTTTTTCCCACAAATTTAAATGCTTTTCTTGTTCATTTATTATATCCAAAATTAGACAATGAATGTTCAATTATCCCACAATTTAAATGCTTTGTGTTGTTAAATTTCAATCCAAAAGGAATTATACGATGAAACTTGTTCAATTTATCCCACAAGGTTTAGTGATTTGTGTTTGTTCAATTACTTGCCAAAAGAAATTTAAACAATGAGAGGTTTGCCTTGTTCATTTACCCCAAATTATTTTCAAGTCATAAATAAACTTTTGAGTTTCTGGTTTTCCTTGAAGGAAAAGAGCATACTCCTCTGATTGATTTATTAAATGATAAGAAAATGTTATTAAGTTTTAAAGCTTGGAACAAGTAAATCAAGTTAGACTATCCAAAAAACCTGTAAACCACAAGTTAACAATTCCTTTCCACCTTTTTGAGAAAAAAGGTACAGACAACAATCTGCAATCAAATATTAGGCTGCTCAACAAATAGAGGAAAACCAGATGAAAAGATTAGTGGTTAGAAAATTTAAAATACAAGCCAAACAACGAGATGCGACTGCCTTTCCCAAAAATGATGTTAGAAACCCTTGATGTGACCCAATTTCCCAGATGCGATACAATTTATACCAAATGTGATCCTTTACTAAAAATGAGCTAGGATTCTTAGGATGCGATCTCTGATATCTGGGGTGTGATCCAATTTCCCAGATGTGATCCAATTTCATGGAAGCGAGTCTTGATGACTAAAGGTGACTTTGTACCTGCAAATAGAGAAGAGAAATTAGTCCAAAATGAATAGAAAGGTGAGGTAAAATCTAAGATTCTGCCCCACGATGGGTGCCAAAAATGTGTGTTATTTGTGTACCTATTGTCTTCAACACAACACTTCAATAAGTCATTATATTAGTGAAAAACAAAGAATAAGCAAGAAAATCAATCACTAAAATCAACCTATTTCTCCCTATCTAAGAAGAGTGTAAATAATTCTATAATTGCTCTCAGATTATGCATTTATCAGTGACATATATAACTTAGAATGGAAGATTTGAAGGAAATTACTCTAAATGCTCAAAGAAATGTTCATTTTAAGCTCTAAAATTGAAGATTTTAACAATGCAAATGAAGAATGAGCTAAAATGCATGAATATCTCTTAGAATACTAGCAACATAAGTTTGCAAATTGAAATCTCAAATTAGGAGCCCATTGAGCTTAAAATTCATTCTATTTATAGAAGAATTTTGTGAATGAGAGGTTACAATTAAAAGTGGAAGAGAGGTGGAGATTGAATCTTTGGTGATCCATGTGAGGTGAACCATGTGATTTAACTCCCATTGGTTCGGGAATTGACTTTCCCTTTTGTAAATGGAAATGTAATTTAGGATTTATTTAATTCCTTTTATTAATTACTTTAGCCATGTTTTTGATTTGTTTTAATTGAATTGAATTAATTTGATTTAATTGGCTAAGGCAATTAATTTTATTTAGTGATTAAATCATTTAGGATATTAAATTTGATTTAAATAAATTATGCGAATAAATTGAAGAATTGTCTTGACATAACTAGGGGTATGATCACACTTAGGGAAAATAGGGTCTATGGTCAGAGCAGACCAAATTAGAGTGGTTACATATAGATCAAACAATGATGAAGTAATGTTCTGATTAATAAAAACAGGTTTTACAAGGACCCGAAACCTTTACAAAAAAACCAGAGAGTTCAGCAGGTTTTACAAGGACCTGCAACCTAATTTAAAAGATACACAATTTGAAAAGCATAAACATCTTTGCCAAAGCAACAGAACAGAAAGGGACAGCAGCACAAAAAAACGAACAGAAAAAAAGTCCCAAAGTAAAAGCAGGAAACAACAGGGACAACAAAAAGGGAACAAATAGGAAAAGCAGAGAAAAGAAAACAGTTACATTTCTTTAACCATCTCTTCAGCTTCCAGGACCATTAGTTGCATATTGTTAACAGAATTTTTCAGTTCCTCTGTTTCTTTGTCATCCTTTGGGCTCTTTTTCCTCGCACTAGCTCTAGTTCTCGATCCGGGTCCCATCTTCTCCACGAAACTGCTTTCTTTTTCCTTATTAGTCACTTCCAGTTTATCCATAAGGATTTGGGCATGACCGCAGTAGGCTTTCAAACTTATGAGACA
>MU224399.1:3654037-3676910 GCA_018584345.1 Thuja plicata
TGCAAGGGCATCCCACATCTTCTTTGCACTTGTACAATCCTTGATGTCCTCAAATTCATGATAGTTCAGAGATGATGCAAGTTCCAGCATTGCTTGATTATGTTCATGCTTTTCTCTTAATTGTGCAACATTCAGAACTCTAGTAGGGAATACATACTCTATTTCAATATGTCATTTAGCAGAATCACGAATACTGGCCAAGTGAAGTTTCATCAAACTTTTCCATACAGGAAATTTTTCCTTGTTAATCTTCAGTCCATCCCTTTTATACATCTTGACCTTTATCTCCAAGTACCTTCAAAAATTTTCAAGAGAACCTAGCTCTGATACCAATTGTTAGGATGAATTCAGAATAATTGAGAGGGGGGGTGAATCAGTTATCCTCAAGTCCAAATGTGCCCATATAAAACTTTAAACCAACTTCAACAACTCAGATCTGCTCGGTAGCAATAAGCAACAAAAGTGTGTAGTTTATTGTACTAATGAAATAAGATTTCAGAAACTTAACAACAAAACACAACAATAACATTCACACATTTTGACACCATGATTTAATGTGGAAACCCAATATGGGAAAAACCACCAGTAACATGCTACCAAAATTTCACTCTTCTGAAGTGATGCCCTGTTAGGAGCCTACCTTGTTAAAGGTTACAAAACACACTATCAAATGTGACCTGGTTAAAGGATTTAATCACCTTTTCAGGAGTGGCCTTGTTAGAGGACTTCAAACATTCCAATCTAAATGTCACCTTGTTCAAAGGATTTATACAATGACTGTTAGGTCAACCTGGTTAAAGGATTTAAACTGATACAATGGTTAGAAAGTAATCAATAGGTGTGATCTGATACATACAACTTACTTTGCAAATCCAGATCCAATTTTAGTTCTAATGCTAATTCACTGAGTGGCCTTCATTTTCATCTCAAACTTCAGATCTTCTTGGAAATTCATCAAGCAATCACTTCGCTTCTCTGCTCAGCCTTCTCTGCTATGTTTTTAACAATTAATCAATTAACCATGCAATACTTTGCATTCCACTTCTCCTTCCTTGGATACAATAACAATAACCACGGCAGGTTATAATATACCTTCTCATCTAGGTCAGATAGATCTTTTGCCACTTAATCAAGATCATAGATCTTAGGTTAGGTCAGATCCAATAGATCTTTCCATCATTACATTTAATTTACTTCTCCAATATAATCATTAATTAAACATTGAATCCATGCGCTAATAACGGTTTCCCATGCATTAAATTAATGTGGACCAATCTTAATTAACAATGTATATCCCAATAAAATAAACTATGTCGGCCATAGATCTCAAATCTCATCAATAAAAAAAATACTGTTGCTCAGCTTTCTCTATCTCTCTCGGCATTTCACTGGCGCTCAACATCATCTTTACTTTTCTCGGCATCACCTTTCTCTTTGCTCGACATCAACTTTTCTTTGCTCGGCATCGACCTTCCAGTGAAGTGTTAGTGATTGATAAACAATGTATCACTTTACTAAAGTGCTAGATGATCAAGTACTCTGGTGTATACTCATAACTCAACCATTTCCTTGGTCTTCTTGTTATCGTATTCTTTCAAATCTTCATCAATCAATGGATAAGGTACTCAAACATAAAGCAATAGTCTCACCAATTAAGGTTTGACATTAATGACAAAATAACAATTATCTACATTGTGGCAATCTTTCCAACACCGCTATTATAGAACTTGTGTAATATGCACATTATAGGATTGCCAACATTATCTTCCTTTCCACACACTTATCTCATCAATCTCTCATGAATTTATCTATGCATATATTCTATTACACTCCACACTTCTCCTCAAGAATTGAAAAGACACAAAAAATTTCATCTTCCCATTCTAAAAAATGATTTACAAAAAGTGTTTGCAACCAACACTATATCTATGAGCTTCTTCCTTCAAGCATAGATATATCTTTAATCATTAAATATGGTTCTATAATGATATCATATCTTTATCGACTATTATATCCAATATGACTGTTCAACATATTACTTTAATTGATCAACATAACCCTTCGACTTCCAACTCCTTTGCTTACCAAGCCATCTTAAACAACCTTTTTATATTAAAAAACTAATCAATTGGATCGTACTTATAGAGTATTTAACATTAACATTAGATTTTAATTAAATCATAAATAGCATTACCATATGATGTTATGTGGTTTACAATGTCTCTTTATTCTTCTTATGTTGCTTGGCTATCTCTTTTGACTAGTGGATACTATTCTTGTCGCACATTGTTATGCTCCTATTTCACATTGTTCTATTCTTGCCATATACTTGGAAGAATATAAAAAACTCCAACCAACTTATATTTATTAGCATCTAAGTCCCCCTTAGACAATGCGCTTGACCTTATTGACATCAATGCCAACAAAAACTCTTCTTAACTTGCCAATAATGCCAACAATTATATCTTCTACACATATGTTTTTGTAAGCTCAAAGATGGTTAAAGGAATATTTTTTGTGTTCATCCAGTAGTTCTAGCTCTTGTAGGTGGGAAAATCTGTAGGCTTCATTACTAAGTTGATCATGTAAGGAGACCCACAAGGAGGGTAACTTGACCTCAATGGGTAGGGAAACTTCTAATTTATAGACTGGGGAATATGAAGTGGTGCATTTGGGAGTGTGGACACTTGTGTGATAAGCCCACAAGGTAGGGTTAAGTTGGATGTACCATTTGTGTCTAGCATCATTAATCATTTTTTAGGATTTTCAAGATAGTTTTAATAGAAGCCTTATCCTATACATTATCTTGAGAGTAATATGGAATGGAAAAGTGGTGTTCAATGACGAGTCCATGTTTGGTGAATTTTTGGGGTTGTTTTAAGTTCAGTTTCATGATATTTTAGCAGACTTATCTAAGACTTGGTTGTACTTGAGTACATTATGGTGGTTTATTATGATTATTATATACATGATAAAATGTTACATATTATATCTCTAATTATGTGTGAAATGATAATTGATTTTGATTAAATGTGATGTTTTGAGGTATTTTCATGTGTTGTGTATATCCTCTATTGTCTGAGCTAACCTACAACCACAAAACCAAAATATGGGATGGTAGACTAATTAATGCTACGGGGAAGACATTTTAAAACCTTCAATTAAGGAAACTTTTTGAGTTATGGTGTTTTTGAGACTTTCATTTCCACGAATGACATGGGTTGAACTAGGTGATTGGTAATGATTGTTCAACTAAAGGAAAATTTCTCATGTCAATTCAAGCATGTGCCCTGCGATGCATAACCATGTCTCATTTAAAATTCCATATTTTTTAATTTTATTTGATGTATTTTTTGTTAGCAAATAGGTCAAACTCTTTTGAAGAGTGACATGTATAATAAAATATTTTAAAGCTACTGTTGCTAGTTACTTTGAGATATCTCTCCTATAAAAAGAAGAGAACTTTATTGACCAAAGTTAGTTGATAGTGATAAAATCATAGTATTAGATTATATTGTAGTTAGTATTGCAATTAAATCATTATTGTACATTTAATATGGTTAATAAAATGTGTATGATAATTTATGTTTAGGAAGAGTATTGTGTTAATTTGAGGTTACAAATCCTCAAGAAAGGGCCACTTGAGGTGATGTAATTCTCTACTAGCCTAGAAGTACTTAGTTTCATTTTTATTAGTAAATTTTTAGATATAATTGTTAACCAGAGTAGTTAATATTTCATTTAACTTCCTTGATATTTTTGGATTATTGAGAGGGGGAGTGAATCAAGAAAATATGATACTTAATACTTAAAACCTTAACTCTGATTCAAATCGGTAGGATCAACAACAACAACAACAACAACTGAATCACCAAATATCTTCAATAACTTGCATAAACAATAAATAACATGCACATGAATCATTTAACACATTTGATAAAAAATTTAACAAGGAAACCCAATTTGGGAAAAACCTATGTGGGAATTTTCATCCACAAATGAAAATACTCTTCTGAAGTATGCCCTGTTAAAAGCTTATCCTGTTAAAGATTACAATACACATTTGTTAAATGTGACCCTGTTAGGGGATTTACCTCAGACCGTTAAGATCTTCACCCTGTTAGGAGTGTCCTGGTTAGAGGGCTTTGAAAACTCTTTTAGAATGTCACCTTTCTCAAGGATTTTACAATAAGACTGTTAATTCCACTCACTTAACAAATTTTTATGTTACAAATGCAAATAAGAAACAATATGTAAATGAGCTGTAAAACTGCAACTACCTCTTTCTTGATCAGATCCCTTTATGCACTCTTAGACTAATGGTATCAACACTTCATCAATCTCTTCACTTAGACTCAGATGTATCACTTCTTTTCTCTTCACTGCATCACTCGATAGCACTTCAACTCTTCAACTTGCTAGCCATTTGTTCTTCAAATTCATCCTTTAAATAGACTCTATTTTTGCCTCTTAATCTGCTTGATTAGGTTTTCCTTCAATCACGCTCAACCGTCAGATTAACCTTTCTAAACTAATTTAGTGAACTTGAAACTTGGTTAGCCACTTCAACATCACCTCAGAACTTACACTTTTGTTGGAAATAAATTTTTTACTTTTACCGCTTAATCTATACCATAGATTTCTTCCTTGAATTTTTGTATGCATAGATCTTGTAACCAACTTCCTTTTTGTTCATGGAATCCTCCATATCATTGTAGCATTACATTAAATTCATTCTTATCTTTTTTTCTCACATCTGTTATGTTTGGTGACTAACTCTTGGTTCAGTGTTTGACACACACTACTCGGTGCTTCAATGTCTCAGTGTCCTGACCAACTTTCATATCCCTTTACCGACAAAATCTTTTTTCTTGATAACTTAACTCTTTATTCTTACCGACTTTCTCAATCTTCTTTACCGACTTGATAAAGTAGAAACCAATTATCTCAAGATGATCTTATCATTGTTTGATCTTTATCTATTACCCAATTAAATTAACTCTGAAAGATATGACAATTCAATATGAACCAAAAATCAATTGCTTGACATCAATGAAAAAATAACAATTGATCTAATTCTTTCTACAATTATGTATACCTCTGATCTCGTTCTTCATCATCATCTTCATCACTTGAGTAACAATCTCCCTCTTTGGCATTGATGGCAACACTGTCAATTGATGATGGCAACATTGTTCATCTTCTTTTTACATCTATGATATGTATTGAATCCCTCTGAGTTGTTTTTATCTTTTTCTCTCTATGGTTTCATTCTTTCTTAACATATTTATGGATATACTTCCTCTTTATATTCCTTCAATCAGTCAATACTCATCAATTATTCATTATCCCTCTTTGACAACAATGCCAAGGTTCATACTCCTGAAAAATTATTTAGGCAGTGGAAAATACCTTGCATGTACTAATAATGATTTGCATACAAAATTACTTCACACAACTTCAGGAAACACCTAAAGTGTGAATACTAGCATCGACTAATAAAATAGGTATTCTATTGAGTCCTATAATTGATGGATCATGTGTCTTTCTTTAATGAATGTTGGATAGGGGTAGGAACCCTAACTCACTTTAGAGATACTCAAAATAATACTTCGGTAGTGGTTTAGTGATTATGTATGCTAATTGCTCTTTGGAACTCACATACTCCAACATTACCTTTTTGTCTTGAAATTTCTCTCTCAAGTAATGATACTTGATAGATATGTGCTTGGTCTTAGAATGAATTACTAGATTCTTTGATATGTTTATAGCACTTGTGTTATCAAAAAACATAGTAACTAGATCTGTAATCTCCTCTTTCATACCTTCTAGTAGTTGTTTGATCCATACAATATTTGTACAATTCATAGCTGTTGCAACATATTCAGCCTCGACAGTAGACTCTGATATACAACTTGCTTCTTACTCAGCCATGTAACTAGTCTTTCTCCTAAAAACAAAGCTCCCCCACTTGTACTCTTTCTATCAGCAATATTTCTAGCCCAATCAACATCACTGTACATTGTTAACTCAAAATTTCCTCCTTTCTTATATAGTAGACCAAAGTCCTTGGTTCCTTTCAGATATCTAAATATCCTTTTCACTGTAGACATATGTAAATCTTTTGGATTGGCATAAAATATAGCAACAATGACAACTACATGAGCTATATCTGGTCTTCTATGAACCACATATTGTAGCTTACCAATCATTGATGGGCAGAGTGTCTCATTTACTTCCTTTGACTCATCTTCCTTTGATAGCTTGCAACCAGTGATCATCGATGTTCCAACTGGTCTTGATTCTTCCATCCCAAAATATTTTAGGATCTCTTTGATGTACTAACAAAGAATTTAATCTCTCCAATCATGGACATTTAAAAATTCCTTTCTCATTTCTTCAGCAAAAGATCTTCATAATGTGTCATTGCCTCCAAAAATAATATCATCAACAAATATATCAGCAATCAGAATCTTGTTAGTACTGTCACATTTCAAATAAACATTACTATTATCACTAGCTCTTTGATATCCTATCTTGATTAGATATGCATTGAATATTTCATACCAAGCTCAGGGTGCTTGTTTCAAACCATATAGTGCCTTGTGCATTTTTCATACCATGTCCTTGTTAGTATTCTCAAAAGATCCTTTAGGTTGTTCTAGATAAACTTCTTCTTCAAGAATACCATTAAGAAATGCAGACTTGACAACTATTTGATGGACTTTAAATCCTCTATAGGCTACATATTATAGTATAATTCTAACTCCTTCTAATCTAGAAACATGTGCAAAAGTTTCACCATAGTCAATTCCTTCTTCTTGTGCATATCCCTAGGAAACTAGTCTTGCTTTGTTTCTTACTACATCTCCATGGCCATTCAATTTATTTCTAAAAATCCATTTAGTAACAATAAAATTTTAATTTTTAGGTCTCGGTACTAAAGTCCATGTGTTATTCTTCACAATTTGATCTAACTCTTCTTTCATTTCTTTAACCCAGTCATCATTTTCCAATGCATCTTTAACTCTTCTCGGTTCTAATTTAGAAATTAAGCATTTATTTTCTCTTACCTTGCTTCTTGTCATAATTCTTGCATCTTTGTCTCCAATTATCTTACTCAGTGAGTGGTGTCTCCTAACATACTTGGCTAGAACATGCTCGGTAGTCGATGAAACTTTATTTCTATCATTCAGTGGTAGTACTCTCTGTTTAGCTTCCTCCTTAGTTTGTGCATTTGGTAAGGTATGAGGAACATCTAGTTGAACATATACAAATATTTGATAATTTTTAGGTTCCTTCTTGCTTTCCTCATCATTTCTCTTTTCAAATTCCTCAATTCTCATATTCGCACTTTCCACAATTTTTTTAGTAGATTTGTTCAGACATTTGTAATATTTTATCTTTGTAGAATATCCTAATAAAATTCCCTCATCTCCTTTAGATTCAAACTTACCATCTCTAGAATATTTGTGAGCATAAAATCTACTACCAAATACTTTGAAATAACTCACATTAGGTTTGTGATCATACCAAATCTCATAAGGTGTCTTGTGTGTACCTTTCTTCAATTGTACATGGTTAAGTGTGTAAGAAATAATGTTGACTTCTTCTTTTTAGTAAGTTTGAGAAATTACCTTCTCAATCATAAGTGTTCTTGCACAATCCAAAATGGATCTATTTCTTCTTTTAGCTATACCATTATGTTGTGGTGTCCTTGGTGCAGAAAATTGTCACTTTATTCCATGTTCATTGTAGAAGAGTGTAAACTCATCAGAAGTAAACTCTCCTCCTTTGTCAAATCTTAGACACTTCATTTTTCTTCCAGTCTCTTTTTCAACTCTTTCCTTGTACCACTTAAATATCTGAAAATCTTCATATTTCCCTTTCAAAAAAATGACAGACATCATTCTATAATAATCATCAACAAAAATAATGAAATATTTATCACCATAGTAGCTTTGTGTTCTCATCGGTCCACATAAGTCACTGTACAGTAAGTCCAAAATTCCTTGTGTAACGTAAGACTTACTTGTAAAAATTGGCTTAGTCATTTTTTCAACTTGACATTCCTTGCACATGACATTCTTAGGTTTTTCTAATCTTGGTAGACCTCTTACTCTATTATTTTTTCTTACTTTAATTAGGTTGTCAAAATTTACATGACATAATCTTTTGTGCCATAACCATTCATCCTCAACTTTAGCATAAAAAAAAACTCTTAATAGATGTAACAAGGTAAAATAGGATACCTTTATATTTTTCTCCAATGGCAATCAAACTTCCTTTTTGATCAAATAATTTTACCTTCCCATTCTGAAATTCTAGTCGGTGACCTAAATTGTTTAGTTGTGCCAGACTCAACAAATTGTACTTTAATCCTTCAACCCAATAAACATCATCACATATTGTATTATTTAAAAAAATTATTGAACCTTTACCTTTCACAAGATATAGAGTATCATTACCGAATCTAACATATCCTCCATTATGTTCTTCCATAGTAATGAACTTAAGTGTGTCACTAGTCACGTGGTGTGAACACCCACTGTCTATAATCTAGGTATCATTTTTACTTACATGTGATATTAGGGATTTTTATTCTTGCTTTTCTTCATCAGAATTGTCCTTGATGGAAACATATAAAACCTCTTCTTCGACATCATCATCTATGTAATCATCATTTAGTCCTTCATTAGCAATATGACACGACTTCTTACCTTTATTTTTGTAGTCTCTGAATCTTCTAAATCTATTTTCTCTTTTGTTCTCATCTCGGTTGTCTTTCTTCTCATGAGTGTCATTTTCAGGGCATCTAGAAGAAATATGTCCAATATTATTTCATTTTAAACATTTCAATGGTATCTTACCTTGACATTTTCCTTTACCTCTATGTAGTCTTCTATCTAGAAGAGCTTCAAATTCTCTTTCATTTGCTTCATCTTCAACATACAATACTTTTAACTCACTCTTGCAGCTATAGAATCTTTCACTAAAACTACTTGCATAACCATCACTAGGTCTAGACTCCCTAAAACTTCCAATCTTAAAAGATGATTTAAATGCAGACTCAATCCTAGCAGTAGTAGGTAAACTATTATCAAAATCATTAAGCTCAAAAGCAATCAACTTACCAATAGTAGCATCCGAAAAAACAATCATTTGAGGAATGGATCTTAGTTCTTGTATTGCAGACACTTGGATGACATACATGGGTAAAAATGTTAATAGTTTGCTTGTCACATCTTCTTTAGTAATTTGACCTCCAAAACCTCTAATATCATTCACAGTTTCTTTTAGTCTAGTGTTGTATAGTGTAACATTTTCACCTTCTTTCATTCTCATAGAATCAATTTTATCTCTTAATATTTCAACTTTTTCCTTCATAACATGTCGATCTCCAGCATGTATCAATTCAATCCTATCCCACATCTATTTTGCTGTATCACATCCTATATTTTCATTGAACTACATGTTAATGAGAGTATATGATATCTCAATCATTGCTTGTGTGTGGTTTTGTTACTCTCATATCTGCTCAACTGTCAAGGGACCAATTGCCAGTGATGTATACTCATTGTCAACATAATATACTACATAATTTCCAATACCAGATAGGTGCAACCTCATTCAATTTTTCCATCTAGAGAAGTTATCCTTATTCAACTTAGGTGCCTCCCTCTTATACATCTTTAGATCCTTAACTCAAGTCCTTTTAAACTTATCTCTTAAAGTAATTAGTTTTGATACTAATTCTTGGATTACTGAGAGGGGGGGGGGAGTGAATAAAAAAACTATGATACTTAATACTTAAAAACTTAACTATGATTCAACATGGTAGGATCAACAACAACAACAACCGAATCACCAAATATCTTCAATAACTTAAGTAATAACTTCTATAAATAGTAAATAATAGGCACATGAATCATTCAACACATTTGACAATAGATTTAACAAGGAACCCCAATTTGGGAAAAAACTCTATGGGAATTGTCACCCACAAATGAAAATACTCTAAAGCATGCTCATTTAAAAGCTTATCCTGTTAAAAATTACAATACACATTTGTTAAATGTGACTCTGTTAGGGGAATTACCTCAGACCCGTTAAGATCTTCACTATTAGGACTGGCCTGGTTAGAGGGCTTTGAACACTCTTTTATAATGTCACCTTTCTCAAGTATTTTACAATAAGACTATTAAGTCCACTCAGTTAAGAGATTTTTCTATTACAAATGAAAGTAAGAAACAATATGTAAATGAGCTGTAAAACTACAACTATCTCTTTCTTGATCAGATCCCTTTCTGTGCTCTCATACTACTGGAATTAATACTTCATTAATCTCTTCACTTAGACTTAGATTTATCACTTCTTTTCTCTTCACTACATCACTTGGTAGCACTTCAACTCTTCAACTTGCTATCCATTTGTTCTTTGAGTTCATCCTTTAAATAAACTTTGTTTTTGCCTCTTAATCTGCTTGATTAGGTTTTCCTTCAATCATGCTCATCCATTAGATTAACTTTTCTGAACTAATTCAGTGAACTTGAAACTCGGTTAACTGATTCAACGTCTCCTCACAACTTGCACTTTTCATGGAAATAAAATTTGTACTTTTACCACTTTATCTATACCATAGATTTATTCCTTGAATTTTCCCATGCATAGATCTTGGAACCAACTTCCATTTTATTCTCAGAATCCTCCAGATCATTGTAGAATTGTATTAAATGCATTCTTATCCTTGTTTCTCACATTTGTTATGTTCGAAAACTAACTCTCAGTTAAGTGATTGACATGCACTACTCGGTGCTTCAATGTCTCAGTGTCCTTGCCGAATTTCATATCCCTTTACTGATCAACTCTCTCTTCTTTGAAACTTAACTCTTTAGTCTTACCGACTTACTCAATCTGTTTTATCGACTTGATAAAGTAGAAACTAATTATCTCAAGATGATCTTATCATTGTTTGATCTTTATCTATTGTCCAATTAAATCTACTCCAAAAGATATGGAAATTCAATATGAACCATAAATCAATTACTTGACATAAATGACAAAATAAAAACTGATCTAATTCTTTCTACAATCATGTATACCTCTGATCTTGGTCTTCATCATCATCTCCATCAGTTGAGTAATAGATATGATGCATGGTTAATATAAGTTTGAAAGTTAATCTCTTGTATGGTTAGTTTAGGTTCATGTAGTTAAGATTGTTTATTGGATTACTGAGAGGGGGGATGAGTCAGGAAACTATGATACTTTGAACTTTAAAACTTAACTTTGATTCAACTCGGTAGAATAAACAACAAAAATAATTGAATCACCAAATAGCTTCAATATAAAAATCAACAACTTGCATAAGCATTAAATAAAATGCACATGAAACATTCAACACATTTAAAACCATATTTAACGAGGAAACCCAATTTGGGAAAAAATTCTATGGGAATTTTCACCCACAAATGAAAATAGTCTTCTGAAGTATGTTTTGTTAAAAGCCAATTCTTTTAAAGATTACAATACACATAGTTATATGTGACCCTATTAGGGGATTTACCTTAGACCCATTAAGATCTTCACCCTGTTAGGAGTGGCCTAGTTAGAGGGCTTTGAACACTCTTTCAGAATGTCACCTTTCTCAAGGATTTTACACTAAGACTGTTAAGTCCACTCGGTAAAGATATTTCTCTATTACTAATGCAAATAAGAAATAGTGTATAAAATGATCTATAAAATGACAACTACCTCTTTCTTGATCAAATCCCTTATGTGCTCTCTTTGACTACTGGTATCAATACTTAATCTATCTATGCTCTAGACTTAGATTTTCACCTCTTTGCTCTTCACTGCATCACTCGATAGCACTTCAACACTTCAAATTTCCAGCTCTTTGTTATTCAAATTCATCCTTTAAATAGACTCTATTTTTTCCTCTTAATCTCCTTGATTAGTTTTTCTTTCAATCACGCTCAAATGTTTAGATTACCTTTTTGAACTGATTTAGTGAACTTGAAACTCGGTTAGCCGCTTCGGCATCACCTCAGGATTTTCACTTTTCTTGGAAATAAAACCTTCACTTTTTCTTCTTAATCTATACTGTGGATTTATTCCTTGAATTTTCCCATGCGTAGATCTTGTAACCAACTTATTATTCATTCTTGGAATCCTCTAGATTATTGTAGCTCTCCATTAAATGTATTCTTATCCTTATTTATAAGATATGTTATGCTCGACAACTAACTCTTGGTTTGGTGACTAACATGCACTCCTCGGTGCTTCAATGTCTCGATGTCCTGAATGACTTACATAACCCTTTACCAATAGACTTCTTTCTACATGGTAACTTAAGTCTTTAGTTTTACCGACTTGCCCAATCTTCTTTACTGACTTAATAAAGTAGAAACCAATTACCTCAATATGGACTTATCATTATCTGATCTTTATCTATTGATCATTTAACGCATCTATGAAAGATATGGAAATTCAATATGAACCAGAAATAAATTGCTTTACATCAATGAAAAATAACAACTAATATAATCCTTTCTACAATCTTGTATACCTATGATCTCGGTCTTCATCATAATCATCTCCATCAGTTGAGTAACAATCTCCCTCTTTGGCATTGATGTTAACACTATCAATTAATGATGGCATACTATAACATCTCTATTCTATCTTTACTCCCTCTGAGTTGTTTGATCTTGTTCTCCCTCTATGTTCATTCTCTCTTAACATATTTATTCATATTCTCTCTCTTTCTGTTCTTTCAATCAATTATTCTCTTTTTCTCTATATTCATCAATCATCCATTCTCCCTCTTTGATGAAAATGCCAAAGTTTCATACTCCTGAAGACTTATTCATGAAGTGGATCATACTATACATGTAATAATAACTTATTGCATACATAATAAATTTACACAACTTTAGGCAATACCTAAAGTGTGAACACTAGCATCAATTGACAAGATAAATATTCTATTGAGTACCAGAATTGATGAAGCACACATCACACTCTAGTGAATGTTGGATAGGGGCAGGACCCCTAATTTACCTTGGAGATACTCAAAATCATCCTTTGACAATGGCTTAGTGAATATATCTGATAATTTCTCCTTGGAGTTCACATACTCCAACTGTTAGGAATAACAGTCCACAAGACAACTGAGAGGGGGGGGGGGTGTGAATCAGTTGTGATATAGATTATTAAAATTTAACCTTTATAAACCAAATCTTCAATGTAAATGATAACACAGTAAATGCTGTTAGAGTAATCTTTAGTTATTACTCTTTTGTGCTTAAGTTTCACTTAGGCAGTTTCTATTTCCTAGAAGTTTCCCTTTAGGGTTTCGGTATCCTTTATAAGGAATGACCGCTTTGTATTTCAATATAGAGATTGTAATCATTTTATTGTTGTTAATAGAAGCTTATTCTTGCAACATGGTTTTCAACTCTCTGCCTTTTTGGCCGCCATAGCTACTTTTTTCTCTTCTGTCTTGCTTCTACTTCGTGACAGTCTTGCATGCAGGTTTCTTGGATAGATTTGTAGTTCAGCAAATCTAACAAATGCCAACACAATAACACAATACTTGTTCTCAAGGAAACCCTGTTAAAGGTAAAACCCTGGTGGGAATTAGCACCCATAAATAATGTACTGAGAGTATAGTATCCCTGCTAAAAGATTTTTCCCTGTTAGGAGATTGTTACAACATTACAGTACATAGTCTCTGTTAAGATACAAACCCTGTTAGGAGTCAAAAGAAATAGCAGGCTCACTACCCAGGCACACTGCCCAAAGAAGGTTAAAGCCACCCTTAAGGATTCACAATCCAAACAAGTGTATATAGTAAATATAAAATCCAGTGAATTGGCTGATAGCAACTGTCTTTGCTTGGTCAGTTCCAATGAAGTACTTTTATCATAAAATCTGCTCTACATCCAGCAGTCAAAAAAGCCTCGCAGATTTCACTTCTTTTTCTTTTCAATCTCTTTCATGTATTTTTAAAAGAAAAGATCACTCATATATACGCTCTTACAATAATTCATTAGGTCGGCCAATTAAGCTTTCCTAATATACAAATAGTTAATCAGGTCAACCAATTAAGGCTCTCCAATATACAAATAATTATACAACCCCTTGCTAAGATACAAAAGGTACCTATAACAAGTAAAAATCAAATATAATCCATCACTAATACTTCCAAATCTGCAATCCATGCTCACAATTAATTTTACACACTACATGTCTGAAGTCGGCCACCAAATAGGTCTTCTCCAGAATACATGCCACAGATGACATCACCAGTCATCAAACAACAATCGAACTCTACCCATTATTCCAACACATGTTGGTTGTCCACCCGTAAGCTCGCTTCATTTGAAATATCTTTGCCATAAAGATATACCCAAAACATAGAGACCTACTCTGTCCAGCATCACAGTTAGAGTCCAGAAACCAGTCTTCACCAAATCAACTGTAGCATCCACAATATGAAACATAAAGCCAAGAAACCTTAGGAATAAGGTCAACACACATCCTTCTACATAAATCCAACTTCAATCATTCTGAATCATCTGTACAATGTTCGTACACTTCTACCAATCAAGTAACCAGTTTGTCCTCTCCATAGAAATATATGTTTACATTAGTGAAAAACATGAATATCAACAACATGATCAGTACCCAAAACTGATATCATCCAACACCAACATCATGTGATTTTCTTGAACTTTCTCTCTCAAGTAATGATACTTGATAGAAATGTGCTTGGTCTTAGAATGCATCACCAAATTATTTGATATGTTTATAGAACTTGTGTTATCACAAAAAATAGTAACTGGATCGATAATCTCCTCTTTCATACCTTCAAGTAGCTGTTTGATCCATATAATGTTTGCAAAATTCATAGCTACAACAACATATTCAACCTCAACAAAATACTATGATATACAACTTTGTTTCTTACTCATCCATGTTACTAATATTTCTCCTAAAGAGAAAGCTCCTCCACTTGTACTTTTTATGTCATCAATGTTTCCAACCCAATCAACATCAGTGTACACCTTCAATTCAAAATTTCCTCCTTTCTTTTAGAGTAGACCAAAGTCCTTGATTCCTTTCAGATATCTAAATATCCTTTTAACTATAGACATGTGTGATTCCTTTGGATTGGCAAAAAATCTTGCAACAATACCAACTGGATGAGCTATATCAGGTCTACTATGTACAACATATTGTAGCTTACCAATCATTGATCGATATAGTGTCTCATTTACTTCCTTTGACTCATCTTCCTTTGATAAATTGCAACTAGTGATCATCAGTGTTCCAACTAGTCTTGAGTATTCCATCCCAAATGTCTTTAGAATATCATTGATGTACTTTGATTGTGTAATATAGATCCCATCTTTGACTTATTGAATCTATAGTCCAAGAAAGAATTTTATGTCCCCTATCATGGACATCTCAAATTCCTTTCTCATCTCTTCAGCAAAAGATATGCATACTGAGTTATTTCCTCCAAAAATAATATCATAAACAAATGTCTCAGCAATCAAAATATTATTATTACTATCACATTGCAGATACACACTACTATTGTCACTAGTTCTTTGAAATCCAATCTTGATTAGATATGTATGTAATATTTTATACCAAGCTCAGGGTGCTTGTTTCAAGCCATATAGTGCCTTGTGCAATTTGTGTACCATGCCCTTGTTAGTATTCTTAGAAAATCCTTTAGACTGCTCTATATAAACTTCTTCTTCAAGAATACCATTAAGAAATGCAGACTTGACACCCATTTAATAGACTTTAAATCCTTTGTAAGTTTCATATGCTAGTATAATTCTAACTCCTTCTAATCTAGAAATGAGTTCTGTTGGAATAATGGAATGGTGTGTACTGAGAGGGGAGGGGTGAATCATTACCCTTAAAACTTTTTCTCAATTATCCTTTAGTAATATTTACTTGCATTACTGACCATATTGCTTTTCTACGTTATGCATGTAATATCAAAACATAAATGTAATTGCATGTAATCATTCATAGAAATATTCATGAAATTCAAGTACACATAACATAAGAATTCGTAACATAGAAAACCCCTGTTAGAAGTTAAAAAATGTGGTGGGGATAAAACCCACAAAGCTTCACTATCTACATAATGGAAGGAGTCGGTGGAAGGTGCTGATTAAGGCTACAAGTGTGATCACTTCTCATGATCTTACCTTGTTAGGATTAACATTTTAGACTGGTTAGGTCTACTTTGTTAAGATATTTTAACAACACTATTAAGTGTGCACTCGGTTAAGAGATTTACAATAAGAATGTCAAGTCCACCTTCTTAAAGGATTTCTTCTATTTGCTAAAATTTTTAGAGAGTAGTCAAAACTACTTGTTGACCTGATGGTATGCAATATTGAATTTCTAAATATAGATCCTTTAATCTCACAAGATATGTGTATCACCTATAGTGATTGATTAATACCTTTGTTCTACTCGGTAGCCTTGAATCTTGTTCTTCATAACTAAAATCTATTGTTTGATTCCTTCTGCATGAAAATCTCTATCTGATCCTTTAGATGTCTGCTGCGGCTATAATCATCATCTTCTGATTGATTACTACATGTATTTATACAATGTATTGACCTATTTAGGTTTCACGATTTACAATAAAAACTCTATGATCAAAGGTTTACAACTTGACCTTGATCTCCTAGTTTGCATGTTTTCAATTAGTTAGATTGATTAAAACAATTAAATATGCTTTAATTGATCCTCAAGAAATGGTTTTACATCTAAGCATAAAGCTAATTATAAAACTTTAATTCTTTATTTGACGTGTATCTCAGATCCACTTTTCTCGAGATAAAAACTATCTCTTGGTAGACTGGCGCTCGGTGATGTCTCTGTAGACATACTACTCTCAGGTTCCTTTGTGAACTATTCTCTCAGTTTACTTTGTAAACTGTCTATCAGGTTACTCTATGAACTGTCTGTCGGTGATAATGCTTTCAGTGTTCACTGATTTTGGTAATCACTATACTTGTCTAATTCGGTGACCATTGCACTTGTCTGTTTGTTGTCACTCGGTGATCATGTTACCAGCAGTCCA
Organism: Thuja plicata; assembly: GCA_018584345.1. Lineage (NCBI taxonomy): Eukaryota > Viridiplantae > Streptophyta > Pinopsida > Cupressales > Cupressaceae > Thuja > Thuja plicata. The sequence goes on from MU224399.1 coordinate 3,671,166, forward strand.
AAAAAAATTGTTTCCTTGTATACTAATGAAAAATATGCTCCTTTAGGATTATCAATTTCCCCCTTTGGCATTAGTATCAAAAACTGATATGTGCAAACTGAAATGTTCAGTATCTACACCATGTGTATACCTTATCAATGACTCCCCCTATGTGCATGCCTCGGTACAATGTATGTACATGTTTTTCCTTTGTGTATTTCCCTCTTTTTCCTTTGACATGTTTTCCTCTTTTGACATGTTATACATATATATTTCCCCCTTATACATATAATTTCCCTTTTTTTTAAAAAAATTAATGACAAAGGTGTAATACTTACAACTTTTCAAGTATGTGGGCATGGGATTTTTGAATGTATGCCATTATCTTCTCCTATTTCTCTTGGAGATGTTCCAGGGTCATGTATTCCAATGTGAGTCTGGCGTGCATGTCATATATACTCTCGGTAACATACATCCCTATTGTGGCAATCAATGCTTTTGTCGAAGTCATGTGTTTCACTAACATTGTGAGATTCAGGAGTAACATTTCTTGGAGCTCGGTTACCTCATCTCAGATTCTTCTTTCAGCCTTTTGTAGTTCTAGTATCAACCTTTTTGACTCTATAATCTTTTCATAATGCAATTGGAATGCATTTTCTTTGGTTTTGCGACTTTGTGCACTAGCCTTAAGATCTTCATCTATTTTTGCTATCTTTTTACTATGCTCGGTAGTGAAATGCTCTATTGTGCACAACTTTTGAACTAGTTTAACTACTTCTAAAAATAGTGGTTCCATTGTAATTACTAATTCAAAATTTTTTCCTTATTGTCTACCACTTCTTGGCTGATCTTCTCAGTTAAATTTTATTGAAACTTCTTCTTAGCACGTTCCTCAATGAATTTATCTGCATCTACATTCTGTGATATAATGGCATCGGTGAGTACTGCTAATTGATCAATTATTGGAGAATTTTGATTAATTTTAGTGTCAGGTACTATCCACAATAGAATTTATTTTGTGGTATCCAGGACTTGTGAGTTCTTGTGCTCCTTTTTGAGCTTGTCCTGTATAGCCTTTCTCTTGCAAAGTTCACCATACTTGGTTAGGGACTCGGGCTCAAGTATTCTAGGATCACAGTCAGATATGTCAATGATTTCATCGAGTGTGACTGGTGCTTTGTTTTTCTTCTTCTTCAAAATTGTGCTGGAAGCAGGGGTATGTAGAACTATAGCTAGTTCGTGCTCTTTCTTTGTTTCTTTCAATTTTGGAGATTGTGTGGGAGGTGTGTTGCCTTTTGTTTGCTACTCGGTATTGACCTATTGGTTGGTAGTAGATGTCTCCACATCAACCTTGTTTGTGTCTATATCTTTGTTTTCCTCTTTGGTTTCCTTGGAATCACTTTGTTTCTCTTCTTCACTTGTTGCTTTCTATTCTTCATTTGTATCCTTTTGCTTCCCTTATTTGTCACCTGTGTCTATTGGATTGTTTGCATCAGGTTCAGGTGTCTTCTCCTTTTCTTCTATGATGATATTGATAGCTTGTATCAATAGGGGTATGTGACCTGGTATATTTACCTATGCAACATTCATTGTATCTATTTCCTTTGCTTTCACGGTGGCATTAGTTACATCTTCATCATTCTTGGGTTCATTATCAGAATCAATATTTCTTATATCTTTTATTGTGATCTCTGTTGAATCTCCTAATGATTGTAATATTTGAGGTACGTCATCCATGGCCTTAGTTTCCTCTATTTTCAATTATATTGGAGTGACATCCTTGGTATCATTGATGAAAATGTGTCCTGGGCTCAGTGTGGCCTCCTTCTCTGCATAGTGAGGTGTCTCATTAAGAGCCAGTACCTGCTTGGGGGCATTGAAGATTTCATTCCAAATCTCATTTCTTTCTATATCAAGCTCTATTAATCTACCCTCTAGTACTTTGTAAGCTCTCATTTTAGCTGAGAATTTCTTTGCATGCTTCTTCATAATTTCATCAATTTATTCAACTTTCAACTTAGGTGACATGATTGTAACTAGGGATCTTTCCCTTATCTATTTTTCTATGTGCAAGGCATATGTCCATCTTGATGATATTCTATCATTAAGTTCTTGTGGCATTTGCTTGTTGAATTGTATTGTTACATACTTGTATGCAATCATAGCCTTAATTATGGCTTCTTCAATCTTATTTTGATCTTTGGGAGAAAATGTTCGTCATTGTATAATATTTTGATGTGATATGCTCCATGTTTTTCTAATTGATGTAGCAATCTCATCAATTGTCTTAGGAATTTTTTTCTTTTTAGGTTGGAGTCCTTGTTCACTCTCATGCTATTCAGTGTCATCTTTGTCCTCTTTTCCTCTTATATATATTTTTCATTTCCTCGGTGCCTATTTTCTGGTTTGAGGCTTTCTTTTCTGAAAGGTCCTCAGTGTACCTTTCTTTACCGGTGACGAGTCTATTTCTTTTGTTGTTTTAATCCTTGTTCTTGATGTAGCTCTTACATTTGTAACCTTTGCCTTCTTGGCTAGGGGTGCATCAGATTCAGTTGACTCAGAGTCACTTAACTTTTCACTTTCACCTATGGGTGACTTTCCCTCAGTGTCTTCTTGTTGTTATGATTCTTTATCATTTACCAATAGTTTCTTTTAAAGTGTTTTTACCATTTTTTTCTTCTTTTTGTCAATTTTCTTCACTACTAATCCTGTCTTGATTCTAGACTTAGCTTCCTCATAAGTTCCAAATCTTCTCAATGTTTTATCTATTGGTTCATTCAATAAGGCTTTAATATAATTTGTTTCCTGATCAATATTGATCTCATAATCTAATGGTGGCAACCATGCTATTCTCAGTACAACTGATTTTATTAAAGTGGTGTTGGTATCCACTATGAAAGATATGTCATCCTTATATTTTTCCACCAGTTGTGCAAGTATTCTCATTCTCTTCTACATTTTATTCTTGAAGGTAGTGAAGTATGCATCCATTACTAATGTGAAATTATCCCCTAGTGACTTAATGAATTCACTAATTTTTGTAGTTACTGGTCGGGTTGTGTCCCAATTGACATTACTGATAGATGGGAAGAAATTATGAAAGTAGAAAAATGTGCACATGAGGAGTGAATAAAACTTACATGAATTAGATCTGGCTGATCTAATTGTCTTCATATTCTCCTCTAGTTGCTTCAGTAAAAGCTTGGATAAGTATAAACACAGTCCCTTCTTCACAATCTTATAGGAAGTGTCAACTGCTCCACATGCTATGATGTTCATTCGGCTAGCTTGGAATACCTTGTACCCAATCACACATGTGATGACATGTAACTGATTAAATGATTGAATATATTAAGTTGAAGATGATGCAAGACATTAAATCAGTTAATGGTTTGTATTGTCATTGATGTCAACTTGATATCATCTGTATGGTCATGCCAAAGACTTTAGAGAACCAATGGAATAAAGGTTATGCTTTCAGCAATACATAAAAGTCAAGTATTCACTATGTGACAGACTACACCGACGGAGTGCACACCATCGGTAAAGACAGAGCTAAAGTCACAGTGATGCCCAACGAGCAGAAGACAGTGTTTCCCGATGAAGTAGAATCACATGATGCCCAACGAGCTAAAAATAGTGTTGCCCGACAAGTAAGATCCAATGACGCCCGACGGACGGAGATCTCGAAGCTAACTAAAGCAACACCGACGGAACTGGCAGTTGTCACCGGCGATAAACTGTAGAATTGACCGACATAATAGAGAGATCAGAAAATGAAAAAATATCTAGCTGGCAGAGCTAAAAGATAGACTTAAGTAGTTGTTTTATTTGTTTTATTCAACCACAATTAAGTAAGTGATTTGTATAGTTGGCAAGAAGATAACTACGAGATAAATCAGGAGTTAAAGCCATAAATCAATTTGGCTGAATTGTTTTTCACGCCAAAAAAATCAAGAATCAAGAACCTAGAATTGAGGAATATCATGTCTATTTAAGAGACAAGCATAATTCATTCTTAGAGGTGGTCAATATGCAATCAGATACACGGGGGAGTGAACTGAAAGAAGATGCTGAAGAGAAACTAATGAAGGATTAACTTCATGCAGTCCTGATCAATCAAGCTGAGGGAGAGCTAAAGAATTCTGCAGACACCAATGGATAGAAAAGCACAGCATCACAGAGAAGAAAGAGTTAAGTACAAAGGAATTGTATTGATACATTGATCAAAAATATATTGTAAGTAAATAGATCTGAAAATCTGTAATTAAGTTGCATTAGAAACAGGTCATTTTGTTTCAGTTTAACTATTGAAGCATTAAGTCTCTTAACAGAGCAGGACTTAATAGTCTTTTGTAATTAAGGTATATCCTAACAGATTACTAGAAGGTTGACTCATGATAGTAGCACCGGTCTTACCTAAAGCCTATTGATAGTCTAAGAAGGAGGCTAATTCAAGGATGGTAGTAAGATTTGCATAAAGCCTATTGACAGTCATGAGACTGATTCAAGGATGGTAGCGTAGATGCCAGATACTTAGTGAAAACCTATGTATTGAAAATCCTCTAACAAGGTCGCACTTAATAGTGTGTTTAAAACCTTTAACAGGGTTGGCCCCTAACAGGGCTCACTTCAGAAGAGTGAAAATTTGGGGTACCGGTCCCAGTGGTTTTTCCCTTAACAGGGTTTCCACGTTAAAATCCTTGTGTCATATGTGTATGATTTATTACTTTACTAATTTACATTCTACATATGCATTTATAGATTGATTGGTATACTCTGCACATTTACTGAGTATCGGTAAATATAGTTTACTGCTTATCGGTTATCAAGGAGAATAAGGACAGACAAGGTAAACCGACAAACAATTATTTGTTTCAAATATTTCAAACGCATGCATCTTGTTGGGACTTAATAATTTGAGAAGTATTGATTGGTGGACTAAAGTATAAATTGGATAAAAATTTGAGGCCACTAATTCACCCCCCCCTCTCAGTTATTACTAACAATTGGTATCAGAGCTTGTGTGCTTAGAAGGAAGGTTTCACGACCTAAGTGAAAGATCACAAGATGAATAGATGAGATGTGCCCAAGTTGAACAAGGGTAACTTTGCTTCATGGCAAAGAAAGATAAAGCTTCACTTATCAGGTATTGGAAATGATATTACTCAATACTTAGAAACTGAATATGTGTTTCTTATAGGACCATTAACAGTGGATCAATTGAGAGTAAAGCATGAACATAACTGCATGGTTATAGAGCTTTCAACCTCACTCTCTGATGTTGAATTTGAGGATGTCAAAGATTGCAAAAATACAAAGACATTGTGGGACAAGTTGAAACTTGTACATGGAGGTGATGCAAGTGTTTTGAGAGCCAAGGCAGAAAGCCTTAGAGGAAAGTTTGATGATCTCAGAATGAAAGAAGGTGAAAACATCACACAGTACAACACAAGAATAAAAAAAGTAGTCAATGCTATACGAGGTGTTGGAGGTACAATTGAAGAGGAGACAATGGTAAGTAAAATCCTAAGAACCTTATTGCCTGTATATGCTATTAGAGTCTCTGCGATTCAAGAAATGAGAGTAGTAGCAAATAATACAGTCACTTTTGATAGCCTGATTGGTAGATTGATTTCATTTGAGATGAACAATTTTGATAATAGTGTCTTACCAAGCTTAGAGTCTGCATTCAAGTCTTCTGTGAGAATAAGAAAATCTAGTCAGAGACATTCATCTAGAAGAGACAGTGAAAGTGAAAGTGAA
>MU224399.1:3682150-3693013 GCA_018584345.1 Thuja plicata
TAAAGCCTATTGACAGTCTAAGAAGGAGGCTGATTCAAGGATGGTAGTAAGATTTGCATAAAGCCTATTGACAGTCATGAGACTGATTCAAGGATGGTAGCGTAGATGCCAGATACTTAGTGACAACTTATGTATTGAAAATTCTCTAACAAGGTTGCACTTAACAATGTGTTTGTAACCTTTAACATGGTTGGCTCCTAATATGGCTCACTTCAGAAGAGTGAAAATTTGGGGTACCGATCCGAGTGGTTTTTCCCTTAACAAGGTTTCCATGTTAAAATCCTTGTGTCATATGTGTATGATTTATTACTTTACTATTTTACATTCTGCATATGCATTTATAGATTGACTGGTATACTCTGCACATTTACTAAGTATCGGTAAATACAGTTTACTGCTTATCAGTTATCAAGGAAAATAAGGACAGAAAAGGTAAACTGACAGACAGTTATTTGTTTCAAATATTTCAAAGGCATGCATCTTGTTGGGACTTAATAATTTGAGAAGTATTGATTGGTGGATTAAAGTTTAAATTGGATAAAAATTTGAGGCCACTGATTCACCCCCCCTCTCAATTATTACTAACAACATGCACCAAACTTCATCTCTAGGTCGATGATTGTATTAAATTTCAAACCTCTACCATCCCATACTGTACCAGTATGTTTTTCAATGTCGGGGCGAGAAATATTATTTAGGGCTTAAGCCTTGTCGATTACTAGATAGCCTATTAGTGTGTGTATCACGTTCTTAGTGATAGGTGTTGGTTCATCCAACCACATTTTTATGTCATGTAATCGGCTGAGTACTATCCGAATCCACTCAGTCTTGAACTCTATCAGGAACATTAGGGAATTTGTTAACCCTTTCACCTCTATGTGTTTTTATTCATCTTTAAGGTTACCATCTATGCAAAGCTTCTTGTAATCTTCTTCAACCTCAAGATCTTTGATCTCTGCAACCTTGGAGTGGATGTATGCTTAGACATCTTCAACTAGAAAAACCCTAGGAGGGATACTCGAGAATGATCCTTGGTCATCGGGTTGTGAAGCAACCTATGGGACAAATTTATACTTGGGCTCTTCGCATGTTTTATTCTTGATCAGGTTGATCTTCTTGTCTTTGATGTTCTTGATTTTTGTGACTTGTAATGTGGTTGCCATTTTTGTGAAATTAGGGCTTTCTCTTTAAATGAACTATGAGCTAGGTAAGTCTTGGTACTTACATGATCTTGGTTTGTGGATGCTAGGAATATGTCTGATTAGCCTTTGAATATGTTGTGAATTGATCTGTAGACTTGTCACTCTTCTCCGCTCTTGTTTTCTCTACTTTCACTCTTTATTGATTGGTGAATGAATGAGCTTTCATTTTCCATTTTTATAGCAAAGTATAACCTAAGTGGTGTATTTAATTCTTTAGCTACCACTTGGTCAATAAAACAAAGATGCTCGGGAAACATACCAAATTCTTCATCCTTAGTTATTATACAACGCTCGGGGTAAGTGACAACTTGGTTGCACTTTTCATATGTTAATCGATGATGCTCGGTATGTAGCCAAGAATTGATTATCTTTTACATGATTACCGACGATGCTTGGTTTACATTAACAACTTGGCTTTTATATGTACATCGATGATGCTTGGTGTGTATTTACTAATGAGATTGGATTCAAAAAATAATAACAAATAATACCATAGTGCATATTCATTCATGCTTATTTGACATATTATCAATGATTATTGGAACTGATGTAAAATATAGCTTTGCAGAGTGCAGTTCCATACTTACTTGTATGTTTAGGTGGGGGTGGTGGAATCACCTAATTCATTGGATGAGGTGTCACCAACTGTATTGCTTGGTCTAGCATTGTCATTGTTTGAATCTCTCCTCCACATTTTATTTCTCATTCTCCTAATATCTTCAATGGTGTTTCCATTTGCAAAAGTGCTTGACTTTGTCACTCAGTCTCTGCAGTCCTTGCTTAGATGATCGACCTTATGACAATGTAAGAACGCCATTCCAGAGTTAGTCTAATTCCTAGACCTTTGTATCCATTTCCTCATGTAGTTTGCAGCTATGTGTCCATATCTATCACATTCTATGCAATTTTCCCATGTGTTATAATCCCAAACATATGAGTTACCGAATCTTCTCGGTTGATAAGGATTTTCTTGTTCTTTTGCTTTCCATGCTTTTTTTTTCTTTTTCCTACATTCATTAGATGTTTTCCCATGCATTTTGCAAGTAGAACAATATTTTTCCATGTAGGATTCCTTATTTGGTTGGTTTACCTTAGGTCTACATTCATATGCTTTGTGTCCATGCTTGTTACAGTTATAACAATTACCTATGAATGTAGAAGTAGATTTAGGAATACCTTTAGCTTTTCTCCTACAAACATTTGATGTGTGACTTGGTTTTCCACAGTGATTGCATGACTGCTTCTTTGGTCTTGGATTTGTATAGACATATTTTTATCAGCTTGGTTAGATGATTCTCCATGCTCAATATACCCTAAACCGGTATTGTTGTTGAGTCTTCTTTGTCCATTTAGAAAATCATCCATTCTTTTTGTGCTTTCTTCAAATTTCTTGATCATATCATTATGTTGTTGTTGAATCCTTGCTTCATGCTTTACATTCTCATTTTATTCTCTTAGTTCACCAATAGCTTCCAATTTCCCATTAAGTTCTATGTTCACTCGGTTGGCCTCATGATTCATAAGAACTATTTGATTCATGATCTCAATGTGATGTTCAATTATTCTCTATATTTCTGATTCTTCTCTTGCAAATTTTTAATGATCTTCCTCCTATCATCAATAGCTAATGTTCTTTCTTGTTCATCTTGTCTAGCATTATTCATAACATCAATCATTCTTATCATCTGTATCTCTTGATTGATTTGTAGTATCTTTACTTGTTCTGTCAGATGTTGATTGATTTCATTCAGACTTGTAATACTTCCTTCTAATGTATCAGATGTATTACCAGATGCAGATCCTAATGACTCAAATAAATCATGTATCTCTTCTTCATGATAGTTAGTTTCATTGTACCAAGATGCCATTTCTTTTCTTTCATCTAGTAGCTCTCTCATCTTGATTCTTGCTTCTTTGTATTGCTCAAAGAAAATCTGTATCTCCAACTTCTGATTCTCAATATTCTTATCAAGCTTATACCTTTCCATTGTATGATCTTTTCTCTCAAGTTATTTAATCTTTTCAAAATAAGAGATCTAGCTCCAATACCAATTGTTGGAATAATGGAATGGCGTGTACTGAGAGGGGAGGGGTGAATTAGTACCCTAAGATTTTTTTCTCAATTATCGTTTAGTAAACTTTACTTGCAATACTGACCATATTGATTTTCTACCTTATGCATGTAATATCAAAACATAAATGTAATTGCATGTAAACATTCATGAAATTCAAGTACACATAAAACAATAATTGGTAACGCAAAAAACCCCTATTAGAAGGTAAAAAATACGGTGGGGATGAAACCCACAAAGCTTCACTACCTGCAGAATGGAAGGTGTCAGTTAAGGCTACAACTATGATCACTTCTAATGATCTTACCCTATTAAGAGTAACATTTTAGACTGGTTAGGTCTACTTTGTTAAGAGATTTTAACAACACTGTAAAGTGTGAACTCGGTTAAGAGATTTACAATAAGACTGTTAAGTCCACCTTCTTAAAGGATTTCTTCTATTTGTTACAATTGTTAGAGAGTATTCAAAAATACTTGTTGACCTAATGGTATGAAATCTTGAATTTCTGCATACAGATCCTTTAAGTTCACAAGATATGTGTATTGCATATAGTGATTGATTAATACCTCTGTTATTCTTGGTAGCCTTGAATCTTGTTCTTCATAACTGAATTCTATCTTTTGTGTCCTTCTACATGAAACTCTCCGTATGATCCTGTAGATGTCTACTGCAACTACAATCATTAGCTTCTGATTGATTACTACATCTATTTATACAATGTATTGACCTATTTAGGTTTTACGCTTTGCAATACAAAATATATGATCAAAGTTTTACAACTTGACCTTGATCTCCTAGTTTTCATGTTTACAATCAGTTAGACTGATTAAAATAATTACATATGCTTTACTTGATCCTCAAGAAATGGTTTTACAACTAAGCATAAAGCTAATTATAAAACTCTAGTTCTTTATCTGACGTGTATCTCAAATCCACTTTTCTCGAGATAAAAATTGTCTCTTGGTAGACTGGTGCTCGGTGATGTCTCTGTAGACAAACTACTCTTAGGTTCCTTTGTGAACTGTGTTCTTAGTTTACTCTGTAAACTGTTTGTCAGGTTACTTTGTGAACTGTCTGTCGGTGATAGTGCTTTCGGTGTTCACTAATTTTGGTAATCACTATACTTGTCTATTTTGATGACCATTGCACTTGTCTGTTTGCTGTCACTCGGTGATCATGTTACTGACAGTCCAAAAAAAACTGTTTCATTCTATACTAATGAAAAATATGATCCTTTAGGATTATCAGGTGCAAAAGTTTCACCATAGTCAATTCCTTATTCTTGTGCATACCCCTTGCAAACTAGTCTTGCTTTGTTTCTAATTACATCTCCATGCTCATTCAATTTATTTATAAAAATCCACTTTATACCAATAACATTTTTTTCTTTAGGTTTGGGTACTAAATTCCATGTGTTATTCTTTACAATTTGATCTATCTCTTCTTTCATAGATTTAACCCAATCTGCATTCTCCAATGCATCCTTTACTCTTCTTGGTTCTAATTCATTCTCCAATGCATCCTTTATTCTTCTTGGTTCCAAGCATGTATTGTCTCTTACCTTGCTTCTTGTCGTAATTCTAGCATCCTTGCCTCCAATTATCTTACTCAGTGAGTGGTGTCTCCTCACATACTTGGCTAGGACAGGCTTGGTAGTTGGCGAAACTTCATTTCCATCATTTGGTTGTAGTTCTCTTTGTTCAGCTTCCTCCCTGGTTTGTGCTTTTGGTAAGGTATCAGGAACATCTGGTTGAACATATACAAATCTTTGATAATCTTCAGGTTCCTTCTTAATGTCCTCATCATTTCTCTCTGCAAATCCATCAATTCTCACAATTGCACTTTCCACAAATTTTTAGTAGATTTGTTCAGACATTTGTAAGCTTTTCTCTTTGTAGAATATCCTAAGAATATTATTTCATCTCTTTTAGAATAAAACTTACTATCTCTAGCATATTTAAGAATATAGCATATACTTCCAAATACTTTGAAATAACTCACATTAGGTTTGTGATCATACCAAATCTCATATGGTGTCTTGTTTGTACCTTTCTTCAATTGTACTTGGTTAAGTCTATAAGCAACAATGTTGTCTACTTCTCTCCAATATGTTTGAGAAATACCCATCTCAATCATTAGTTTTCTCGCACAATCCACAATGGATCTATTTCTAATTTTGGCTATACTATTCTTCTATGGTGTCCTTGGTGTAGAAATTTGTCTCTTTATTCCATGTTCATTGCAAAAGAGTGTAAACTCATTAGAAGTAAACTCTCCTCCTTTGTGAGATCTCAGACACTTCAGTTTTGTTCTAGTTTCCTAATCAAATCTTGCCTTGTACCACTTAAATATTTGAAAAGATTCATATTTTTATTTTAAAAACATGACAGACATCATTCTAGAATAATCATCAAAAAAAAAAATGAAATATCTATCACCATTGTAGCTTTGTGTTCTCATTAGTCCACATAGGTCAGTGTACACTATGTCCAAAATTCCTTGTGTAACATAAGACTTACTTGTAAAACTTGACTTAGACATTTTTTCGACTTGACATTCCTTGCACATGACATTCTCAGGTTTCTCTAATCTAGGTAGACCTCTTACTCTATTCTTTTTCTCACTTTAATTAGATTGTTAAAATTTACATGACATGAACACTTGTGCGATAACCATGCATCTTCAACTTTAGCATATAAAAAACTCTTAGTTTATGTATCAAGGTAAAATAGGTTACCTTTAGATTGTTCTCCAGTGGCAATCAGACTTCCTTTCTGATTAAATACTTTTACCTTTCCATACTAAAATTCTAATCGGTGTCATGTATTGTTTAGCTGTGCCACACTCAATATATTATACTTTAGTCCTTCAACCCAATATACATCATCACATCTGGTATTATTCAACATAATTATAGAACCTTTACCTTTCATAGGATATGGAGCATCATTACCGAATCTAACATATCCGCCACCATGTTCTTCCATATTAGTAAACTTAAGTGTATCACCAGTCATGTGCTGTGAACATGTACTGTCTATAATCTAGGTATCATTCTTTCTTACATGTGATATTATGGTTTTTTATTCTTTCTTTTCTTCATCAGAATTATCCTCGATGGCAACATATACAACTTCTTCTCCATCGTCATCATCTGTATCATCATTGGTTAGTCCTTCATTAGCAATATGACATGACTTCTTACCTTTATTTTTGAAATCTCAGAATCTCCTGGATCTATTTTCTCTCTTTTTTTCTCATCTCGGTTGTCTTTCTTTTGATCACTTTCATTCTCAGAGAATCTTGCAACAATGTGTCCAATAATATTACATTTAAAATATTTCAAAGGTAGCTTACCTTGGTACTTTCCTTTACCTCTCTGTAGTCTTCTAGCTATTAGAGCTTCAAACTCTCTTTCATTTGCTTCATCTTCAACATACAGTACTTCTAACTCATTGTTGCAACTACAAAATCTTTCACTAGCACTAGTTGAATAACCATCCCTAGGTCTAGACTCCTTAGAAATTCCAATCTTCAAAGATGATTTAAAATCCAATCCTCTTAAAGATTGAAATACACATAGTTATATGTGACCCTGTTAGGGGATTTACCTGAAAGCCATTAAGATCTTCACCCTGCTAGGAGTGGCCTAGTTAGAGGGATTTGAACACTCTTTTAGAATTTCACCTTTCTCAAGGATTTTACAATAATACTGTTAAGTCCAACCAATTAAGTATTTATTTGTTGCAAATGCAATTAAGAAATAATTTATTAAATGATCTGTAAAACAACAACTACCTCTTACTTGATTAGATCCCTTATGCACTCTCTCTGACTATTGGCATAAATACTTCATTTGTCTCTGCTTTAGACTTATATTTTCATCTCTTTGGTCTTCACTGCATCACTCGGTAACACTTCAACACTTCAAATTGGAAACCCTTTGTTATTTGAATTCATCCTTTAAATAGAATATATTTTTGTCTCTTAATATCCTTGATTAGGTTTTCCTTCAATCACGCTCATCCGTTAGATAAATTTTTTGAATTGATTCAGTGAACTTGAAACTCAGTTAGCCGCTTTAACATCACCTCAGAACTTGCACTTTTCTTGGAAATAAAACCTTCACTTTTTCTGCTTAATCTATACCATAGATTTATTCCTTGAATTTTCCCGTGCATAGATCTTGTAACCAACTTCTTCTTTGTTCTCAGAATCCTCTAGATCACTGTAGATCACCATTAAATTTTTTCTTATCCTTGTTTCTAACATATGTTATGCTTGGAAACTAACTCTTAGTTCAGTGACTAACATGCACTACTCGGTACTTCAATGTCTCAGTGTCTTGACTGACTTACATAACCATTTACTGACAGACTTCTTTTTTCTGGGTAACTTAACTCTTTAGTCTTACCGACTTGCCCAATCTTCTTTACCAACTTGATAAAGTAGAAACCAATTATCTCAATATGAATTTATCATTGTTTAATCTTTATCTATTTCCCAATTAACTCATCTCTGAAAGATATGGAAACTTAATATGAACCAGAAATCAATTGCTTGACATCAATGACAAAATAACAACTGATCTAATACTTTCTACAATCTTGTATACCTCTCATCTCATTCTTCATCATCATCTTCATCAGTTGAGTAACATTGTTGTGGTAGTCCTTTTTTTGATTAGCTAATTTTAGTTAATTTTGTTAAACAATGATTATGTCACACACAACCCCACTATCTTACCTGCAACCAAATCTTCCTATGTTAGGATTAGTGTAGAATGATTTAATGTAATTGTTTTTAATTGAGTTCTCTATTTTGGTAGGTTCTAGATTGGCTATGCAACACATAAAGTGTAGGTTCCATATAAGAAAATGCATCCTTGGTTGATAATTAAATGAGTTTCAATTAGGTTGAAAGGTAACTTAATCAAATATTAGTTTCTTCATTAGGATAATGTATTGAGTTGTCTATACTTACCAATCATCCTTAATGAAAACTATTCATTCAATATGGAATTTCTCAAAGAGTTCATGGGCATCCTAGTTTTTAAAGGTACACCCAACTACTCATGATGATTAAAGGGGAATGTTTTACCAAAGTATGTTTTAATTAAGGATGAAGGTAGTTATATGCTTACCAATGACATGTGTTAGGGGGGAAACTTCAATCCTCTTCATGAAGTACTCAATAGAGATGATGATGAGTTTGTATTTATTAAAGTAAGGTTGATGGATTTTACCCATAAGGTTGAGTCCCCATTAAAAAAAGGCCAAGGTGCAACTATTGGCTATAGTTCCTATGCTGGTGCATGTATCAAGTCTCCATGTACTTAACATTGCTTGCATTTCTTTACAAAGTGATAGGCATTCTTTTGCATTGTCAACAAATAGTATCCTATGTGTAGGAGTTTCTTAGCTAAGGTAGAAATTCTAGAATGTGCCCCCTCATATACCTTGATGTACCTCTCTTAAGGAAGTATCAACCTTGCCACACTCAATACATCTAAGAAGAGTACCATTGATACCTCTCTAATATAGAGTATCAGTGAGAATGACAACCTATTTTGAAAATATGGCATTTTGGTTGTCATTAATGTTAAACTTGTTGGAAGGATGATGTATTGATGATATTTTATAAGGATGAATTATTAGTGATATATTTTTTGGTACTTCATTTGTGTTTTTGTTGTCAAGTTTCATTGAGGATCCAGCTGTATTCAGACTACTTATTAATGATAGATTTGTTGGTCTGGCTGTGTTGTTGTTGATGGTCCAGAGGATGTTCATATAATGTCATAGAATTCCAATTATGTTCCAAATATCATTTCAATGGTGTTGGGAAGCCCTTATTTATATTTAGACCTATGACGATGGTGTTTCCAAGATTTATATTAAGTCTTATAGTGATAATATTGCTAAGTTCCTTGTTTAGATCTATATAAAGTTCCTTGTTTAGATCTATATAGTATAGTATGGTTCTGCTGGTCTGTATGTAGTTTTAGATTGATAATGATGATGCATATATGTGGAATCTATACATAAATTTTTCTTGAGAATATTCATACTAGATTTACAATTTGTCTAGTAGTGTTCAATTTGGTTTAGAAGCTATCACTTGGTTTGTTGCTACTTCTCATAATATTATGTTTGGCATCTAATGTTGAGATTTTTGGTTTGGAATTACTATGGTTACTTGGATTTTGTACATTGATGTTTAGGTATTTCTACTATTCATCAGGTCATATAGTTGTAGATGAAGCTAAGTTTAATATTCTAGTTCACCAACAAGATGATCGACATATATAGGTTTTGCGTAATTTATTGGATAAACTTGGTGGTAAAGTATTATTTTGTAGGTAGGTATAGATGCACCATACCATGGCGAGTTGGGACCAGAATTATGAAAAATAAGCTCAAATTAGCATACCTCATAGGCAGGTACCAAGACAGGTTCTACTAAGAACTCACAGTATGTCACATTCTATGACATATCTACAAGAGATGCTATGGTAGCCATGGAATTTGTAGTTTTATTTTTATCTCAAGGAATTTACTCAAAATTGATCAAAGTGAAGTAAAATTTGAAGTCATCAACCATTCTCTTATAAGGTAGAAGATTTTTATCTTTTGTCTTGTACTCATCATTAATTTTTTTGATTACCAATTGAGAATCACCAAATACTCAAAGCTCTAATATCTTCCATTTCATATCCACATGAAGTCTAGTCATAAGTGCTTCATATTATTTTATATTATTGACATAATGTAAATATAGGTTGTATGCATTAGGTATGCAATCCCCTTTAGGTGTGACAAAGAGGATACCAACACTGAAACCACTATGTGTGTAAGAACCATCAAAGTTCAATGTCCAGGGTCTTGTAGGTTCTATGGTGAAAATTTATTCATTAGGAATATTTGTTATAAGGGGATAATCATCAGCTACAGGCATATCCATGAGCTAATATTATATTTCTTGTCCTTTTATTTATTTTTGTTTGACATGCTTAATGCCAAATTTTCTAAGTATCATGACCCACTTAGCTAGTCATCATGTAAGAGCTACTTTGTTCAAAAGGTACTTAAGGTGATCAATATTTCAAATGATCTTTGTTCAATTACTAAACATGTAATGATGAAATTTCTATGAATTAAAGGCTATTAAAATACATGCTCATTTGATAGGTGTATAATTAAGATAATATCCCACTAGGGCAAGACTAATGTAATAGATGACTCTTTCTTTTTGTTCCAAGTCATGTTGTGATAAAAATTCCCTAATGTTGAAGTATTTGTCAATATATACAAAAGAAAAATGTTTTTTCATATTTAGGAGGCATCAACACTAGTGGTGAAATTATATATTCTTTGATTTTCTTAAATTATTTTTCACATTTATCATCCCATTTTAAAGGAATAGTCTTGTGTAACTAGTGCTGAAAAGGGCATCATTTGTCTGCTAGTTGTACTATGAATTCACACACACACACACACACACACACACACACACACACACACACACACACACACACACACACACACACACACACACACACACACACACACACACACACACACACACA
>MU224399.1:3693063-3705089 GCA_018584345.1 Thuja plicata
CACACACACACACACACACACACACACACACACACACACACACACACACACACACACACACACACACACACACACACACACACACACACACACACACACACACACACACACACACACACACACAATAGTTTTCCTTGTAGAGATCTCAACTGATTGATGTTCTTAGGAGTTGACATCTCAAGTATAGATATTATCTTTGTAGGATTAGCTTCAATCCCCTTATGAGATACAATATATCCTAAGATCTTCCTTGAGGTCACTCCAAAGACACATCACTTCAAATTTAGTCTCATTTTGTATTTATCTTGTCTTGTGAATGTCTTGTTAATTATTTCCAAGTTTCCAACCCTACTAAATGATTTTACAAGTAGGTCATTTAATTAGCCTTCCATATAGATGTGCATTATTTCATGAAATATGGCAACCATTGCACTCTAAAATTTTGCTCCAACATTCTTCAAATTGAAAGGCATGAGGTTAAAAAAAAAAATTCCCTAAGGACAATTGAATGTAGTATTTTTCTAGTCCTCAGGTTCTATATTGATCTGATTTTATCCCAAAAAACCATCCATAGGGCATATCATTTTGTTTCCCAATGCTCAATACACTATTATGTCAATGTTTAGAAGTGGAAAATAATCCTCTGGAGAAGGTTTTATCAAATAATGGAAATATGTGCATATGTAGATGCCCACAATAGGTCTCAAAACTGATATGATATTAGAAATCCATTTTGTGTAGTTGATAGGCCTTATGAAACCAATATCTAGGAGTCTTTGTAGCTCTTTTTTTACCAATAGTGTGATTTGATGGTGCATTTTTCTCAACTTCAATTTGACAGGTTTTACTCTCAGTGCTATAGTCAAGTGATGCATTAGAAGACAATAATCAAGTGTAGGTATATTCATTTGGGACCAGACAATTTTTTTTTGTATCTCTTTGGAAAAATAAATGAATGCATCCCTCCCTTCCGATGCCTATTTCTCAGTTATGTGTATAATATTAGTATCCTCATATGTGCCCAACTTAGCTTCCATTGTATTCTTAATAAACATAAGTGATCTCTCATGATAAAATATTTGGGAAATAGTGTCAAGCCCTCCATCCTCAAATAACTTGAAGAGGTTTTTACCCTCGAATAAATCCTTTCTTTTTTGCTTTTACAAGTCTAAAAGCATCATGGAGTGGTTTTTATTAGAAGACCTATTTATATTTTCTATAATTTTATGATTGAAAGGAGTTATGCCTTCTATGAAGTAAGCCAAACTATTTATTTCTATATAAAAACCAACCCTATGGTCTCTAAGAGGTATATTGCTTCTCACTTTGAGAGAATCTACTATAGCTTCATCAATCTGAAATTTGTCTAAATCTATCAGTCCATGTTGGTCCCATTCAATAAGTTGAGGATGGAAAAGAGGCAAGGGATCATGATTAGATTCAATTTCATATGATAGTGTAAGGGTACAAATGCTATCATAGCCATAAATGTTGATGAAATCATCAAAGTCATCATTTTTACTCTCCTCTTCAACCTATGTTGTGCTGGAGGACTCTTCATCCATACTCAAGTTACACTTAGTACCAAAGGTCTTACCTTTACATGTGTCACATCCTAAGCCATGAAATTTGAAATCTCTCTTCGACTGTATTGGTTTAGCGATAGATTTTTTTTGTAGACCGGGGGGATTATGACCACCATATCCGATTTGTTCTATGATTCTAAGTCCTTTGTTGCACTGCTCAACAAGTATCTTGATTTTATGATTTTTATTATCTTCTTCTTGTGTTTAATCCTTATATAACATTCTCAGTATGTATTCTTCTTCCATTGCATCATACAAGGCATTGGGACTGTAAAATTCATATAGATTTTAGGATGTTTTTGTGTATCTGGTTTATGCATTTTGTTACAAGGGTTTAAAATTTAGAGTAATATAATTATTATACCCTAGGGTTTAAGCCTTGTTATTTTTTGTCATTGAATGGTAATTTTAGTCTCATGTTCTTTAAGTTGTTCATGCCATGTCCTCTGATCATCGAGTTACTGACCCCATTGACCCTTTACCTATTTAGTCGATCAGTCTTTATTTCTTCATGTCCGTTATCAAATTTTCCTAATTCCATGTGATATCCTTTGGTGTAAGCATTCAAATGTTTTATTTCCTAGTAAATGACCCATTTTAAGTCATAAAATTTTGCATATGATAATTAATATTGTTAAGTATTTGGGTGCAGGTTCACAAACCCCAAATCAAGCAGTTAAGAATGGTTGCAAAGTTGTGATTAACCACTAGTAGCTACATGAATTTACTTATTGTGACTTTGCAACTATTTATAAAAATTACCATAAATGCCTATGATGTTTTGATAAGCCTATAAAGGTTATATTAAATATTGTGAGAAACATTGTGGTGGTTAATATTAACATTCATCTTTACCCACGATATTTTGCTAAACTACAAAAAGTTAAAAGAAATACTAATTCACAAATTTGGGGCTTGAAGACAATAGTTTGAAGTTGGTTGCAAAGTGGAAAGAGGATGCCACATTTAATTTAATCACATAGGTGTAATGAAAAGTAATTTCATCTGGTAAATATTGTAATGAGGTGATAAGTCATCATGTATCATGATCGGGCTCATAGAGAAGGAAAGAGAGAAGAAGGTGCAACCTCACAAGGTTTGGTGATGTAAGAAAAGTGAGGTTGTGATGCTACAATTGAATGACATGTGTCTCATGTGAATCTATTAAGATGAAGAAGTTACAAAATATGTTGGATCTAATGATCATAATGATTGAGGTAAAATGTCAACAAGTTTGCAACCTTGTGACAAACCACTGGGAGTTAAGATAAATTCTTTTTGTAAGTTTTACTGTTAAAGTTAAAGGTAAACTCAACCTGCGATCTTGTGATTAAAAGTTGATAGTAAAAGAAGAATGCTTATCATATCCTCACAATATTTAACCATGGATGTTATTTTAACTTGCAACCTTGCAATTTGATCGTTGGAGGTCAACTAAAATATTAATCACATCTTTGCAACTTATGAGTAGCCATTTGTGGGTAACTTGTATTTATAAAATTGAAGGCCATGTGTCCTAGGATATGAAGAGGAATTTGATATGTATCACTTTATTACATAAGTTCAAGAGACTGATGAAATTATCGAAGGTCCCTATGCTCTTGTGATGGTTTATGATGTGTCTATTTTGAATGAAGAAAGATAGTGATAGATGTCACCATGGTGCGACTTTGCAAGAATAAAGAATGATAAAGTTTAGGCCTTACAAGTATACGAGATCGTGACACATGTTTTAGAAAATGAACTAGGCAACATCACAAGATATCAAGGATGATAAGGTTTAAGCTTGGGATTTTGTGGAAGCCTTTTATGGTTATAGTAAATGTTAAGTGCAACATCGTAGTGGTTTGGGCTAACATTTTTCATGGCCCGCAACCTTGTGACCTATTGACACATGTCCCAAATGATTAGTATAAATAAATTTTCTATTTGGGCTTGCATTTATATGAATGAATGTCTAGTTAAAAGGGGTTGAACAAATAGTTACTTTCCATGTGGTGCCATGCTAGATGATGAGTGCTGATATGAGGAAGTCAAGTTCTTTTGACTTTACCATGCGATTTGAAATAGAGGGGATCAATGACTAGGATTTAAATGTGAGGATTTGCATGGCTAGTTGATATTGATTGTTTAATTCATGCATATTTAATTTTGAAAGGATGACATAGTATACTATAAGACAGTGGTAATAAATAAGGGGATTTGGCCATCACTAGGCACAATTACAAGCATTGAAGCTGAGAAGAGAGCCTGGTACAGACATAGCTATTTGTAGAAATCATCAAGTGAATAGAAAGGTATCCAAAAAATAGTAAGTTTGGTTTTTTTCTTATCTAAAAGTTTGTGAACTAAAATTGAAGCTTAGGGGATTTTTCTATGTTAAGTATATAGTTCAATTTTTTCCCCTAGTGTCTGTGTAGTTTGGAGTTTGATTAGATGAGTGGGGATAAACCATTTGAGTATGGACTAGCAAAAGGTAGCAAGGTAGGTCACTTCAACAAGATTTCCTTGACCTATTTCTAGGGTATTCAATTTCCCAATATTATAATGAGTTTTAATGGAGGGATGAATGCCAAAATTGTATGAACCCTAATATACCTTCATCTGGCTTGACATTTTTTCAAATTTTCTACCAATTTAGGGTTAAAAAACCTCCAATTCGTAACCCTTGGGGTTTGAATATGGAAAATTTAATTATAACTGATGTTTTAATGGATGTGGAGTTTTAGAGAGATCTATCCAAAAAATACTTCCTTGTAACTAGAGTTATTAGTAGGGGATATGGAAAAGCCTTAGTCACAACTAACAAAAAAATTATGACACGAGCTTTCATGATATCTAGTGAAAATTGCATAGATATAGATTTTGAAAGGGAAATGAGTGGCTATGAGACATAAAGCTTCTCTTAGGGAGAAGGAGGTGCCTAAATATAAGCCTAAGGGACTAAAATGTAAAATTCGCCCAGTCCCAAGTATAGATTTGGACACTAATACATTTGGGGTGAAATTACAATGACAACTTTCGACAGAGGATAAACATTTTGTGATTTTAGATTTTTTTTGCAATTCTACCTGATAACGTCGTAATTGCGACAATGTCGAGGTCACAAGAAAAAAATAAGTGAAAATGAAATCATTTTTATTAGCCGATTATAATTTAGGTTTGTCCAGACGCAATGGAAAATGTGTCTTTTCATTGCGCAGGTTGACTCCTACAGAATCAGAGACATGAAGCTGCTAATTCCCAACGCTTTTACAGAGCTAACGCTTCTTTGGAAGTGCTCACACCTTCAGCCTCAACATATATAGTTGACCATTATTTTTGTTTCACAGGCTCCAACACTACTTTGTAAGTTCTTAAACAAGTGTGCTAAAAACCCCAATATTCATAAATTCTTCCTCCTACCCCATCTTTGGGTGTGTCATTTGTCACATGCACAATAGGTTGTGCACATATCACCTGACTAATGTTACTACTTTGCATTGGTGCTTACAGGAAGTAAGGGATCTCTAACATTTCAAAGGCTCAAACCATTCTCTGTAAACTAATGGACCATATTATTTTACACCTCACGTAGCTATCTTCTCATTTCTGGTGTATCTTGTGAGTTTTGTTGATTACAAACAAACCCTCTTTTGTTGTGTTTTGTTAGTAATAACTGAGAGGGCGGGGGGGGGGGGGGGGGGGGTGAATCAGTGGCCTCAAAAATATTCCAATAATCAACCCTTAAAAATTAGTACCACAAAATTATACCTCTAGTTATCTTTAGTCCTATAAGATGAATGCCTCCAAATACTTATATCAATTTACTACTCCTTGGATTGCTTTGTAAAACCTTCTATTGTAGATTTACCGATTAGCAGTCTATCAATTTACCAAAAGATAGTAAATTATCTAGAGCATACCAATCAACCCAATTAAGTTAAGTGTAATGTAAAACACTATAGTAATGACTCATAAACACATTGACACATGGATTTTTAACATCGAAACCCTATTGACGGAAAAACCACTTGGGACCAGTAACCCAAAATTTTCACTCTTCTAAAGTGAGCTCGGTGAAGAGACAACCCTGTTAAAGGTTACAAAAACACTATTAGGTGTGACCATGTTAGAGGATTTAAAATTTTAGTCTGTCACTTGATATCGGGCATCTCTATGCTACCATCCTTGATCAAACACTCACTTGGCCTGTCAATAGATATCTGGCATCTCATGCTATCTTCATGATCAAAATTTTTGATAATCCATTAGATGTATCTGAATATAGAAAGGATCTTTAAATCCTCCTCAGTTAGGAAACTTTCTGAATAAATGGTTAAACTGAAATACTATGATCTGTTCACATATACAACTTATACTTGGAGATTTTCAGATCTATTGTAATCTCACAAAACTATTCTGATCAATATAATTATGTTTATACCTTTTCTCCACTTTGATTCTTCTCGGTGATGCTGTGCTCTATTGCCCGGTGTCCACATAATTCTTTAGTTGTTTCCTTAGCTTGTTGATCAACAATGTATGAAGTTTCTCTTCATCAGTTTCTCTTTAGCATCCTCTTGTTCATTCCTTCACCCTCTGCAATTGGTAATGAATTGAGTTGTCTCTTAAATAGACATGATATCACCCTTGTTAGGTTCTTGATCTTCTTGATCTTGGCGTGATCCACAATTCTCTCCAATCAGATTTAAAGCAAAACTCTTGTTTTATCTTGCTGAGATCTTTTTGCCAACTGGACAAATCAGCTTTAAATCAATTACTTATCTCTAGCTTATCTTGTTAATGAAAACAATGATAACTACTAGTTAACTCTATATTTAGGTATGTCAGCTAGATATTTTGTCATTTGTGAACTCCAGTTAATTTTGGTTTAAATATTTGATAGCGTCAGTCAACACTCTAGTTCTCCTCATGCTTCTTCATCGGTTTACACTATGTTTCTGGTCATCGAGTTTGCTTGTGATTCTGCTTGTTGGTAATTCTTGTCAGTTTTCTTGCTCGAGCATCACTGTGACTTGACTGTCGATGATCTCTATCTATCGGGTTTCACTGACCATTGGTGTTTGTAGTCACAATGTGAATGCTTGTCTTTTATGCATTACAGAAAGCATAATATTTATCTCTCTGATCCTCTAAATTCTTTGACACTTTGATTATAACTAATTAGATTATATCAAGTTGACATCAATGATAATACAATCCATTAACTGATTTAATGTCTTGCATTATCCTTCTGCATTTTGGTTATCAACTTAACATCTTCAAACATTCAATCAGTTATATGTCATCAATCTCTCCCTTTGGCATTGATGACAACATGATACATTATCATACTATACTATTACTAATACAATATGAAATATACAGTTTCATCAAGCTTTTTTAATGTAACTATTACAAATGTCTAGCTCTCGGTAAGCTAAAAAATAGCTTAGATTTGTTTCATGCAGAGTGGTTGTTTTCAATCTTTAATCCCTTCACTAGATAGATGTATCATCATATATCTCTGGTCTGATATGTGCTCTGCCTTGGCTGTTCCTCTTCTTGATAATCTCTTTTTCCTTTGACAACAATTTTTCTCTTTGTCTGAACTCTCTCCCTTTGTTACTTCTCTCCCACAGATAAATATTTCATATGTAATAAATTTCTCTCCCTTAGAATATTGATTAACTCTTCATTTCTGATTTTCAGGAACTTCTCTTCATGGATAATGATATAATCTCTCCTTTTATCATATCTCTCATGTATGTGATATGGAGATCATCTCTCCCTTTGTATAATAAAGCAAATCTCTCCCTGATGATAATTCTCCCTTTTGTATGATAATGAGATATTTCTCTCCCTTTGACAACAATGCCAAACAAGAATACTTCTCCTTATTTTATCATCTATATCATGTTCCATCCCTTTGCATAATATATTCCTTGAATTTCCCTATCTATCAG
Organism: Thuja plicata; assembly: GCA_018584345.1. NCBI lineage: Eukaryota > Viridiplantae > Streptophyta > Pinopsida > Cupressales > Cupressaceae > Thuja > Thuja plicata. The sequence goes on from MU224399.1 coordinate 3,700,598, forward strand.
CAATACAATGTCTGATTTTTGGTGCATATTTGTACCTTGCAATGTACAGATGTATGTGTTACTATTCATTTTAGTGTTTGCATCAACATGATTGATCTTCAGATTTGGTATAGGCTGATGCAACCTCCTAGTCAAATTACTAACTAATAGACAAGGGTTGAACCCCTAGTCTCTGTCTTAGATACTCAAAACTATCATTCGGTAATGGCTTGGTGAATATATCAGCTAACTATTCCTTTGATTGAAAATATTCTAGTGTCACTGCTTTTTCTTTCACTTGTTCTCTCAGATAGTGATACTTGATAGAAATATGCTTAGTCTTAGCATGCATGACTAAATTCTTAGAAATTTTTATTGCACTGGTATTATCACAATAAATAATTAATTGTTCAAGGATCTTCATATGCATACCTTCCATTAATTGTTTGATCCATACAGTATTAGAGAAATTTGCAGCAACAACCACATATTCTGCTTCTGTAGTTGACTAAGAGATGCATCCTTGCTTCTTGCTTATCCATGTGACAAGTTTGTCACCCATGAAGAATGCTCCTCCAGTTGTGCTCTTTCAGTCATCAATGTTTCCAGCCCAATCAACATTTGTATAGACTTGTAGCTCAAATTTTCCTTCTCTTTTGTACCATAAGCCATAGTCTTCAGTTTTCTTCAGATATATTAGAATTATTTTGACAATAGTCATATGTGATTCTTTGGGATTAGCAGATAATCTTGCAACTTCCCACTGCATGTGCTATATTTGGTCTGGTGTGAACAACATACATCAGTTTTCCAATCATGGATCTATATAAGGTCTGATTTACCTCCTTTGTCTTGTCTTCCTTTGTCAGCTTGCATCTAGTAGCCATAGGTGTTCCAACTGGTTTGGAATCTTCCATCTTGAATATCTTTAGCACTTCCTTGATTTATTTTGACTGAGTGATGTAAATGCCTGCATCTTGTTGAAGAATCTATAGACCAAGAAAGAATTTGATCTCTCCAAACATAGACATTTCAAATTCCTTGCTCATTTCATCAGCAAAGGATTTTCATAACAATTCATTCCCTCCAAAAATGATATCATCAAAAAAAATTTCAGCAATAAGAATATTACCATCGATATCTTCTTTTAAGTACAAATTTCTATTTTCACTTGTTCTAACAAATTTTATGCTAATGAGATATGAGTGAAGTCTTTCATACCAGGCTCTCGGTGCCTATTTCAATCCATACAAGGCTTTGTGTAGTCTACATACCATGTTTCTCTTGTCTAGATTAACAAACCCTTCTGGTTGTTCAATGTATACCTCTTCTTCAAGTATACCATTTAGGAATGCAGATTTGACATCCATCTGGTATACCTTGAACCTTTTAAATGCAACATAAGCAAGTAAGATTCTAAATCCTTCTAGTCTAGCAATGGGTGCAAAGGTTTATCCATAATACATACCTTCTTCTTGTGCGTATCCCTTGCATACTAATCTTGCTTTGTTTCTAGTGACTTCTCCATTCTCATTTAGCTTGTTTTTGAATATCCATTTGGTACCAATGACATTCTTGTCATTGGTCTTGGTACTAGTGTCCATGTATTGTTCTTCTCAATCTGTTCTTTCTCTTAATTCATATCACTGACCCTTTCTTCATTCTCAAGTGCATTGTAAACATATTTAGGCTCAAAATACAAAGTAAACATCTCGTGTTAAGTGACTTACTTCTTGTTCTTGTTCCAGCCTTCTTGTCTCCTATGATTTGGTTTTGTGGATGACGTCTTTTGAAATTCTTGGAAAGTTTTGGTTCAGCTCTATGTTCATCATTCTGATTATCTTCTTCACCTTAATTTTCATCTCCATTGTTTAGAACATCATCTTGAGTGTTATCCTGATTATCATTAATTGTAGCCTGATGCTCGGGTGCAATGTTCTGATGCTCAAGAGTGACACATTGTTGCTCAGGTAGAGTGTCAGGTTCTGTATAAACAAACTTGTTGTAGTCCTCCAGTTCCTTTTTTCTTTCCTTATCATTCTTTTCTACAAATTCATCTATTTTCACATTTGCACTTTCAATGATTTTGTTAGATGACTTGTTAAGACATTTATGAGCCTTGCTTTTGGTTGAATACCCTAGGAAGATACCTTCTTCACTTTTGCAGTCAAATTTTCCATTTCTATCATCCTTCAATATATAACATGGACTACCAAAGATTCTGAAGTAACTTACATTGGGTGTATGACCATACCAAAGCTCATATGGTGTCTTCTTTGTGTCTTTCTTTAATTGTACTCTATTTAGTGTGTAGACAACAATACTGAGAGCTTCCCTCCAAACTATTTGAGTGATGCTTTTCTCAATCATCAATGTTCTTGCACAGTCAACAATTAATATGTTTCTCCTCTCAGCAATTCCATTTTGCTGTGGTGTGCTTGGTGCAGAAACCTATCTTTTAATTCCATGCTCATTGCAATAGTCAATGAATTCATCTGATATAAATTCCCCTCCTCTATCTGAGTTAAGAATTTCAATTTATTTTCACTTTATTTTTCAACCATTACTTTATACCATTTAAACATCTTAAATGCTTCTGATTTATCTTTTAAAAACACGACTATCATCATTCTAGAGAAATCATCAACAACGAGATTAAAATACCTATCTCCATAGTAACTCTTTGTCCTCATCAATCCACATAGATCTATATGGACTAATTCTAGAATTACAGTAGATGTATGGGTTTTTCTCTTGAAGCTATACTTTGTCATCTTACCTTTTTGAAAATTCTTGCACATGACATGCTTGGCTTACTCATCACCGGTAAGCCTCTGACATTCCTTTTGTTGGTTATCTTTATAATGTTGTCAAAGTTCACATGACATAATATTTTGTGCCACAACCATAAGTCTTCATTTCTAGCCATCAAACAAGTGGTGTTAGTGTCATCCAGATAGAAAAGGTTGCCTTTTGTCTTCTCACTAGTACCAATCAACCTTCCCGATTCATTGAAGATATTTGCCTTCTTATTTTCAAATGCTAATCTATGACCTGAATTGTTCAACTGAGAAATGCTTAACAAATTGTAATTCAGTACTTTAACCCAATAAGCATTTTCACATTTTATCAGGTTATTCAACATTATGGTTCCTTTACCTTCAACTAGACAAGGAGTATCATTTCCCATTCTCACTGAACCACCATTATAGTATTCAAAAGTCTCAAACTTTTATTTATCACCAGTCATATGGTGAGTGCAGCCACTATCTATGATCCAGACATCATTTTTACTAACTTTAGGTATGAGTGCAGTTTCTACATACCTTTCTTCATCTTCATCTGAATCATCCTTCATGGCTACAAATACCATCTCGATGTCTTCTTTTTATTCGGTGTTAGTGTCATCAGATATGCTCTTAGCTAGGTAACACACTTTCTTCCCTTTGTCCTTGTAGTCTTGGGTATCTATCTTGTCAGATTATCAGTAGCTCCAGTATTCTCTATTTTCACTTTTATCAAACTTCTTCTCACAAGGTCTTTCATTTCCTATGTCATATTTTTGTCAGTTTGGACATCTTGCAGCAAAGTGTCCAACCTCTTTACAATTTAAACATACAAGTGGTAATTTACCTTTGTATCTTCCTTTGCCTCTCTGCAATCTTCTAGCCACAAGTGCTTCAATTTAATCAAGTCCTTGATCCTCATTATCACTGTCACTATCATTTATAACATGTATATGACTTGAGTTACTTATCTTTAGAGAAGATTTGAATGCAAATTATATGGATGGTAAGACACGATTGTCAAAGTTATTCATCTCAATTGAAATTAGTCTACCAATAAGACTATCTAGAGTAACTGTATTGTTTGCAACTTCTCTCATTTCTTGAATAGAAGAAACTCTAATAGCATAAATAGGCAATAAGGTTTTTAAAATTTTTCTTACCACTGTCTCCTCTTCATGTGCACCTCTAGCTCCTTAGATATCATTTACTACCTCTTTGATTCTGCAGCTATACTGAGTAATGTTTTCTCCTTCTTTCATCCTTAGGTCATCAAACCTCCCTCTTAGGATTTCTGACTTTTCTCTAAGTACATTGGCATCTCCTCCATGTACAAGATTCAACTTATCCCACATTTGCTTTGCAGAGGTGCAGGTTTTGACATCTTCAAACTCAACATCAAAGAATGATGATGCAAGTTATATCATCATGCAATTATGCTCATGCTTGAATCTTAATTGCTCAAGAGTATGAGGTCCTGTAGGTAGCACATATTCAGTATCTAAGTATTGAATAATATAATTTCAAATACCTGATAGGTGGAGTCTTATTCTACTTTGCCATGATGCAAAGTTTTCTTTATTCAACTTGGGCACATCTAGTCTGTTCATCTTGTGATCATTTTCTTGAGCTGTTAAACTCCCTTTCTAAGCACACAAGCTCTGATACCAATTGTTAGTAATAACTGAGAGGGGGGGGGGGGGGGAATCAGTGGACTCAAAAATATT
>MU224399.1:3706212-3717060 GCA_018584345.1 Thuja plicata
CCGGAGAGAAAGGCGTACATTTTGGAAACACATCACACCTCATATTTCAGATTTGGGCTTAAAATTGACGTGAGGTTTAAAATTGAACAAAGGCAAAAAATCTTTTAGTTTGGTGCTTTAAAATTGAACAAGTAATCAACACCTACTTTTTGGGGCTTAAAATTGGACATTCGTGCTTGTATGGTGGTGTAGCTTAGTTCACATTTCAAAATTGGGAGCTTAATCAATTCACCTCGTGTCTTGAGTTTTGGGTGCACTTGCACAAACTGTTAGATTAAAAACCTTTATTTTCTTAGAAAGGCCTGTCCAGGGAAAGCACTTCTTCCTTGGAGGACGACCTTAAACTGATAAATCCTTCCAACGGGTATATAAACAAGGCACAAACCAAAGTTCTATCTTATCTAGCCAAGCTCAGGCGAGGCATGTTGATAATAGTCTGGATCGGGTGAATATCCCTAAGGAGCCAGCGTGATCAACTAGGCCCTTAAGTGAGTCACGCATGTACAAACCGATTGGAGAGACACCACGGACCCTTACTACAACCTTGATTAATTAGAGGCCAACCCGTTTTACCTCCGAACAGATATTTTATTATAGTGCAAGGGGTTGCAGAATTTCCCCCTAAGATTCCCAACATATGTGTCCCACGGTATTTATGTAGTGAAAGAGATCTTCACTCCACGGAAACAATACCTAGAAATGGAAAAAACACGGGCACCTACGATGTGGACCTTCGTGTCCTAGTAGCATGACAATTGCTATGTGAGCTAACAGACATTTAAGCATTGGGCCTATAGCATTGTATTCTGAAGCTAATTTGACCTAGATTAATCTGATTGTTCATTGTTGAGACCTTGTGATAACATTGCAACTTGAAAAATTTGTAGAACATACACAATCTCAATCTTCATTTCTCAAAACACAGTGTCTATTGTGCCTGTTCCTTTGATCAATTTTTGAAAATGAAAAACAAACATTCAAACTGTCAAAATGAGTCAAACGTGTTAAAGTCTAGGGTTGTCAACATCAACTATCATTGCAAATCAGAATCCTTGTGTGATAAGATACCACAATCGACCTTTTATTTCACCGCAATCGGTGAAATTATACCACATTCTTTTGACCAGAGATACTATATTCCTGTTCTGACCTAAAAACCTTGAAAGAATTCTTCATTTGTTTGTACATTTTATTGCTCACATTTCTGTTATTCGTTTGGTAGTTATTGTATACTTGATTTGCATTCACTCATGAACCTTTGCTACTAACCCCCGCCTTTGGAAAGCTGTGGGAAACCGGAGAGAGAGGCGTACACTTCTACTATAGATTTACCGATTAGCAATCTATCAATTTACTGAAAGATAGTAAATTATCTAGAGTATACCGATCAATCCAATTAAGTTAAGTGTAATGAAAAATACTAAAGTAATGACTCATAAACACATTGACACATTGATTTTTAACATGGAAACCCTGTTAAGGGAAAAACCACTTGGTACTGATAACCCAAAATTTTCACTCTTCTAAAGTGAGCTCTGTGAAGATACAACCATGTTAAAGGTTACAAACACACTATTAGGTGTGACCTTGTTAGAGGATTTAAAAGTTTAGTCTATCACTTGATATCGGGCATCTCTATGCTACCATCTTTGATCAAACACTCACTTGGCCTGTCAATAGGTATCTGGCATCTCATGCTATCTTCATGATCAAATTTTTTGATAATCCATTGGATGTATCTCAATATAGAAAGGATCTTTAAATCCCTCTTGTTTAAGAGACTTTCAGAATCAATGGTTAAACTAAAACAATATGATCTGTTCACATATACAACTTATACTTGCAGATTTTCAGATCTATTGTAATCTCACAAAACTATTCTGATCAATATAACTCTATTTATACCTTTTCTCCACTTTGAGTCTGCTCGGTGATGCTGTTCTCTATTGCTCGGTGTCCACAAAATTCTTTAGCACTTTCCTTAGCTTGTTGATCATCATTGTATGAAGTTGGTCTTCATCAGTTTCTCTTTAGTATCCTCTTGTTCATTCCTTCATCCTCTCCAATTTGTAATGAATTGAGTTGTCTCTTAAATAGAAATGATATCACAATTATTAGGTTCTTGATCTTATTGATCTTGGTGTGATCCACAATTCTCACCAATTAGATTTAAGGAAAAACTCCTGTTTTATCTCGCTGAGATCTTTTTACCAACTAGACAAATCAGCTTTAAATCAATTACTTATCTCTGGCTTATCTTGTTGATGAAAACAATGATAACTACCAGTTAACTCTATATTTAGCTCTGCCAGCTAGATATTTTGTCATTTGTGAACTTTAGTTACTTTTGGTTTAAATCTTTGATAGGGTTGGTCAACACTCCAATTCTCCTCAGGCTTCTCCGTTGGTTTATATTCTGTTTCTGGCCGTCAGGTTTGCTTGTGATTCTATTGTTAGGATTGGATAATACTGAGAGGGGGGGTGAATCAATATTATAGCACTTAATTAAATTCTTCAACCATTTAAATATTAAAAATAAAATTGTAGTAAAGAAAAAAACATAATCAAATGACACAGTACTCATAACACCATATTTTGTTTTCGAGGAAACCCTGGCCAAGGGAAAACCCCGGTGGGGATGGTACCCACAAGCATGTACTAAAGTATAATGTCCCTGTTAGGAGACCTAGCCCTGTTAGGAGCTGAATATTACATAGCACATTTCCTTGTTAAAGGAATTAAAACCCTGTTAACGGTTCACAACACCCTGTTAGGGGCCAACTGAGCTTACAACTCTTACAAGATAATTCAGGTTACAAAGTGTTCTCAGTCATGAAAAAAACATGCAACACTGGTGCTTAGATAGTTCCTTTATAGTTCTTCAATGATCTATTTCATTCTCTGCTCTTCTATTTGATCAACAACTCATCCAAATTTCCAACTAACCATCTTAAACCAACATCTATCTTTATCAAAAAGATCTTACATATATATCTCACAACTTTACAAAGTCGGCTCTCAATATGAATATTACAAGTATTACAAAGTTAGCCTTCAGTACAAAATACATTTAATATAGTAAATATCAAATTCATAGTCAACACTCTTGCATAGTTAATGTGGAGGTTATCAACAACCAATATACAACTTTGATTGTCTGGAGTCCAAGTCATACTCCCCCAATCTTTGCTACTATCCAACTGCTCTGTATCACTGTTCTGCCGTAGTCTGTCTATCTTCAATTATTTCTAACTCATTGTAGAATTAACCAAAACCAAATAGATCTTAGGTGGAGGTCATACATACCCCATACCATCTTACTCTAATCTCTCTTTCCCTAAATCATCGATCTTGATCTTCGACATCCAAAACACTTCTGTATCTCTTCTTCTACACTTAGTCAATTTCTGAATCATCAAAACTCATATTTACTGGAATCAATCTGAAACCCAAATGTGTTGCCATAAATGAAAAAAAAGTAAATCACATTTACACAAATTTGATTACTTTCCAACATCTTCTTGTCGGTTATGCTCATCAGTTTTCTTGCTCGGGCATCACTGTGACTTGACTGTCGGTGATCTCTATCTGTTGTGTTCCACTGACTGTCGGTGTTTGTAGTCACAATGTGAATGCTTTTCTTTTATGCATTACAAAAAGAATAATCTTTATCTCTCCAATCCTCTGAAGTCTTTGACACTTTAATTATAACTAATTAGATTATATCAATTTGACATCAATGACAATACAATCCATTAACTGATTTAATATCTTGCATTATCCTTCTGCATTTTGATTATCAACTTAACATCTTCAAACATTCAACCAGTTACATGTCATCAGTGTTTGAGATATCAAATTTTCTTATAATTTTCTTTGAATTCCTTACTTATTAAGAAAATATTGAATTCCTTACTTATTAAGAAAATACTGAAATGTTTTAGCCCTTCTATATTTAAACTTTGAAAATATTGGGTTATGTGTTATTGAAATGAGTTGTGAATAGTTGAACGGGGAATAAACTGGGTCGTATCTCAATTTGGGGCTTTATGTTTTTGATGAACTATAGAATTCTCAATAAAATTTGGTAATTTAAACTTCTATTATGCCAATTGATTTGGGATTTGAGTGAATATGAAGACTTAGCCAATATATATTTATTACCTCTAGGACTCAAAATTGTTTATCAGATTCCTGGTTGAGAAGGATCTTTTACATTTAAAATTTATTCCCTTTCCTTTGTCCTTTGTTTTTTCCTTTTTGTATTTTGGTTCCCAAGTATTTTGTATTTATGGTTATAGTCATAGTAAGGTTATTCTTTGAGGTAAAACCATCTAGACATAGATACAATTCAAATAAATGACAACCCAAATGTAATGAACAACTCTCTTCTGCAATCCAAATGAATAGATCGGATCAGAGGGGATTATTCCCTCACTTTGTATTCATCATTAACTCTTATTAATTTCATTTACTTTACAATTTATCTCATACCCCCCTCTAAAAACTCTTCACCCAAGGTGAAAACCAATCTCACTGCTATATCCCTTGACAAGTATATTTTACATTTTTGTAAGTGTTTCTCATCTAGTGCAGCATGGATCAATATTTTAATAATTTCTAACACTTTGCACTCATTCATCCTTGATCAACTAACACAACTTGTTAGCATGATTATCATTGTTGTTTATGTTTTCTCAAGCATTGATTACCTAGTATAGTGTGGATTGTAGGTTTGATCATTTTTTTGCACTACGTGAATCACCTAACATAACACACCTTATTGGGTAGTGGAATATAAGAATTTTCCATGGAATTCCTTATCTCATCTATTAGTTTACTATTGTTTAACACTTCTAGATGTTGAGAAGAGGGGGTGAATTAGCATGTATTTAAACTTAACTAATTATTAACCATTCATTCTATTCAACTTATGTACAGAAGAAAATAACTAGAAAAGAAAGAACAACACACATGAACCAAGGATTTATACATGGAAAACCTAATTTGAAAAAAACAAACCAATGAGTACAAACACTCACTATATGAAGAACTGATAACAATGTTTTAGGAAAAAGGCCAAGGAGCTCACTTCTCTTGATATGGACTAGCAGACTAAAGGGCACAACCATAGGGAAAGATATAAGGTGTGTCTAATCACTAAAGATCACTTTCTTTAGGGAAAATTAAAACATAATTATTGTAAAAATTATATCACAAATATAATACATTCACTTATCTTTCAGTCCTACAAGATGTATGACTTATATAATTCTAACATATATATACTACTCGGTGAATATATTGTTTATCTTTTTCTAGCCTTTACTGAATAGAAGTAATTAAACTTAGTGTTTACCGACCAATCCTATTTTAGTAATGTGTAAAGAAAAACATCAAAGCAATGAACCATATACACATTTGACACATGGATTTTTAACGTGGAAACCATGTTAAGGGAAAAACCACTTGGGACCGGTAACCCAAAATTTTCACTCTTCTGAAGTGAGCTCGGTGAAGAGCCAACCCTGTTAAAGGTTACAACCACACTATTAAGTGCAACCTTGTTAGAGGATTCAAAACTAACAATTTATCATTGGACCTAGCATTCACTATGGTTTCAACATGAAAACCTTTTGATACTCTTGAGTATCTCAATACAATAAGGATGGTTAAATCCCACTCGGTTAAGATATTTTCTAAATCAATTGTTAAACTGAAATAGTAAATGGTCTGTTCAGTAATACAAATTTACTTTATAGATTTTCAGATCTACTGTTAGTCCATAATACCTCTCTGATCAATATGTTCTTCAATTCATTTTCTCCCCTCCTTTCTTATTTCTGCTCAGTGAATGCTCTTGCTTTTGTTGCTCAGTGTCTGTAGAATTCTCGCCTTTGTTCTTTAGCCTATATGATCAAATCTGCATGAAGACTTCTATCTTCACTAGAATTATATTGAGCATTCCTCTCTTTATAATGAATAACTTTTGTATTTATATAGACATGATTTTACCATTTCAATCTCCTTGTCTTTCTTGTTCTTGACATAGATTGCTTCTTGATCTGCAAATCTTGCCATGCATTGCTTTAATCTTTAAAGATTTTCTTTAGTTTTATTCTGTAGATTTCTCCTAGACAACTCTTAATAAAACTAACTTTAAATATTATTCTTATCCTTAGTTCAACTGGTCGATGGAAATAAATTAATCAATCAGTTAACTCTAAATATAGCTCTGCCAGCTATGTAGTTTTGTCATTTACTAACTCCAGTTGATTTTGGTTATCAACTTTCAGTTTTCTCGGTAACACTTTCTTAGGTACTTCTAATCTCGGGTAACACTATTCTTGGATACCACTGTGTCTCTCAGGTAATAATATCTATCGGTTTTGTCTATCCTTCAGTGTTGTCTGTTTGTCAGGAAACACTATGAACTACTCGGGGCTCACTGTTCTCGGGTAACTCTGTCACTCGGTGTATACCTTTACCGACAATAAAAAATTTGTCTCTTTAGTTCTTCAAGTGTTGTCACAATATGTGTATGAGTAATCATAACATATTAGGTTGACATCAATGACAATACAATACATTAAGTTATTTAATGTCTTGCATTTACTTTCTGTAGCTCGGTGATCATCAACTTATCATCTTCAAACATTCAATTAGTTATAGTTCATCAATCTCTCCCTTTGGCATTGATGGAAACATACTATCAATTCAATATGAATTATGTAATGTAAAACATGCCATAATAAACCAAACTTATTGTTCTATAACCAATTCAAATATTTGACTCTCAATAAGCTCTTCTAGCTTAGATTTTATTCTCTCAGAGTGCTTTTCCTTTCTTCATTCCCTTCAATGGATAGGTGTAGCAATTCTATCTTCTGATTTCTATCTCTCCCTTTCTTGTAGAATCTGTTCTCCCTTTTTTGGATAGATATGCAGTGTTAACCTTTCTCCAATTCTCTCCCTTTGATGGATGGTTGAATTCATTGAATCTTTCTCTCCCTTTCTAGAATCATCTTCTTTTTCTAATTTTTCTCTCCCTTTGTTTGTTCCTCTCCCTAATGGATATTTCTCTTCTCTCCCTTTGGATGATCATGATAGATATGATAGATATTTCATATTGAATATCTCTCTACCTTTGACAACAATGCCAAACTTAAATATATTATTGAATATCTCTTTCCATCAGCAATACAACTCTGTAGTAGCCAACAATATCTCTGGTGTTTGGTGTAGGTGAGTACCTTCAGTGTACTGATATATCATTTCTATCCATATCTCAGCTTGCATCAACATGGTTGATCTTTGGATAATGTGTAGGCTAATGCAACCTTCTAGTCAACTTAGAGACCATTAGACAAGGGTCGGACCCCTAGTCTCTTCCTCAGGTACTCAAATATACTTTTGGCAATGGATTTGTGAATATGTCTGCTAGTTGTTCTTTGGATTGTACATATTCCAGTATCACTTCTTTCTCTTGTACTTGTTCCCTCAAGTAATGATACTTAATAGCTATGTCCTTTATCTTAGCATGCATCACAAGGTTCTTTGAAATATTTATAACACTTGTATTATCACAATAGATAATCACTGGGTCAAGAATTTCCATATTCATACCTTTCAGCATTTGCTTGATCCGTGCAATGTTAGAGAAATTTGAAGTAGCAGCCACATATTGTGCTTCTACATTTGATTGAGATATGCATCCTTTCTTTTTACTTATCCATGTGACAAGTCTATCACCCATAAAGAAGGCTCCTTATGTTGTGCTCTTTCTATCATCTATGTTTCCAGCCCAATCAACATTTGTATAGACTTGTAGCTCAAATTTGCCTTATTTATTATACCATAAACCATAGCCTTCGATATTATTTAGATATCTCAAAATTCTTTTAACAATAGTCATGTGTGATTCCTTGGGATTAGCAGAGAATATTGCAACTATACCAACTTTATGTGCTATATATGGTCTGTTGTGTACAACATACATTAGCTTTCCAATCATAGATGTGTATAAGGTCTGATTTAACTCAATTGTCTTTGTTGGAAATGAGATAATTAAATGAGAGGGGAGGGGTGAATCAGTTACTCCAAAACAAATCCTTTGTTCCTTAGATGTCTTAAATACTTTAACACTATTACTCGGTTAACTAAGATATTCTTCTGTAACTTGGGTGTCAAAGCAATCTTTATAATATCCAATGCAATTATACTTTAGAGATTAAGTGCAGAAACATAAACCATAAAACAAATAACATATACATGTAACACCCCAAAATTGGCACCTTGCAACCCTAACCAATTTTGTTACATTTGTCATTCTTCTGGATCATCAAAGTCCTATTGTACTAGGCAATTTTGAGTTTTTGACTGACTCTACTTGACCTAAGTGTCAAATGTAGAAAATCCTAAATCTAAATTAATCATACATCATGTTTAATTCCTAAATATCTATTGGCTAAACAAACCTTATGATCGAATTAATTTAATTAATAAAGTCCTAGCACTTTAATTAAATTAAATTCACCCTCTTTAGCTAAGACACATGAAAAATGAATTAAATAATATTTAATTGTTAGATAAATATCCTCATTTCAATAATTGAATTTAATGTTCAGATAATTGGGAAAAAGTAATTATGATGTCATATTTATTTAAATTAATTGAATATTCTATCAAAAATCTTTCTTTTATTCAGAAATAGAATCTTTGAATTAATTGTGCTTTAAAGAGAAAGAAAACAATTTAATTCAAATAAAACAAAATTAAATCAAAGAAAGAAAATAGTTAAAGCAGAAAGAAAACAATTTATTGTATTCTTTTGAATAAAGCTTTTTATTTTAAACTGGCTTTTCTATCTGTTTTATTTCAAAGAGGAAAGCTTCTATTCTAATCATCTCTGAGTCTATAAAATAACTCTCATTTCTCATTCAAAACCCCCACTTAATTTTTATCACAACCACCTGAACAGATATCCTTACTACAAACTATTGTTCTAGTTTTCCAAAAACCCTCTATCTGTTGGCGCAGAAGGTCAGAGACCAACTAAGACGCCCCACATTCTTAAGGCTTTTAGTAGAGATAACAACCCTTTGGGGTCCAAATCTTGGTATGCCTGAGAAGTGAGTGCATATGTAAGGAGGAGCCCGTGCTTCCAAGCTTCTAAGTTATCCGCTAAGAGTAAGCATAGCTTAACTTTAGTTCAAGTGGGGATTCAATAGATATTGTCCTGGCTATCCTAGGGTTGTGATGTTCTTGTTCTGGTATTACAAACATTCTGTTTAATGTGTTTTGTGTGGGTGTATCATTTGAACAATCGAAACTATCATCAAAACACACAAACTATCAATCTTGAACATGTCCAAAACAATCTGTAACTTGAACTATCTGTCAGAAAATAACATGATTTCATCTTGGAAAATGCAAACTGGTCTTAACAGTCTGATTCTGTAAACATCCTTTTTTCAACATTTGCATTGTTTCGCACGAAATTTCTAAATCTTCACATCATTCAGTGAGAATCTTCGCACGATACTAGTATACTATCGCGTGATATTTGGCAATAGTGCCATTACTCTGTCAGTTTTTTATTCTGTCAACTAGTGTCATTCTTTGCATGAAGCAAGCATTTCTTCACGTGGTTCGGTGAGAAACTTTGCACGACAGAGCATTTTGTCGTGTGAAACTGCACTATTTTGTCCAAAATAGTGAGTTAAAATCTGTCATTCAGTTGTACTTCTGTTAAATTTGGTCTCTGATATGGGTTTATTTTTCTGCCATTCATCTTCACACAGTTTGAAACTTGGTTTCTTGGGTTGAGAACTATGTGATTCTTGCTTAAACTGGTCTTGTCTCATGTCTTTTTGATTTATTTCATCTGTGTCGTCATGTCTTGTGTCGCAATAGTCATCTCTTGGCTTGTTTTAGCCTCATCTTAGACGATTTGCACCAAGGATACTTCACCTTTTGGAACATTCTGTGCAATTACTTTGAGACAGTTTCAAGTTTGGTCCTAGTTCACATTCCTTGTTCAAAACTTTGTCTATGACTATCACAACTTGAAGTGGCAAAACATTTCCTTCAATCAATCAAGATGAATTTGTACTTTCCACACCATTACCGACTACATCTAGTGATGAATCATCTTGATCTCCTTCCCTGGTATGATGACCTTACAATAAATGGTCATTTCCTATGGATCTTAGTAGGGTTCAAAATCCTTTGTTCCAAGAAGACCCAAATTCAGAGAACACTCAATTTTTTCATACCAAGTCTTTACACCTTGAACCCTTGCATTTTGGAATGATGGCAGATCATAACCAATCAGGTGGTGAGGTTAGTTGAATTGACCTCTTTAAAAATTGGGGTAAGTCCCATTCTGAAGACCCCCCTAATGATGTAGAAGTTGAAATCACTCAAGAAGAGATTGCACACGCTCGTGCTAACAAAGAATTCTGTAAAATGATGGGAATTCTACTAGCTGAGGAAAAAGAAAAATACATTCTTGAACTAGCCAATCAAGGGGCTAAGTTACCTTTTGATTATGCTTTAGAAACACTTGTTGAGAAAGAGGAAGAAACTGAAAAATTCCTGCTTGCGCAAATAAATGCAAACTATGCGAGAGCAACTCTCTCAACTCTTGAAAGAGAAAGACAAACCCGTTACACAATTCACGTTGGAAAGCATCTGTCCTTTCCCATTTGATAAAGATATTCACATGCCTCCTTTTCCCAAAGGAGTTGAACTTCCTACATATGACAAATACTTGGGTACATCTGACCCTCAAGACCATTTGAGAGAATTTGGTGCTCTCTCCATGGAATTCATGCATGACACAAC
>MU224399.1:3717366-3776159 GCA_018584345.1 Thuja plicata
ATCAAGAAAGGAGAATTGACCTTACACAAGGAAAATAAACAAGGGTCTTCTTCCTCAAGAAAAGATAAATCCAAATTTCCCAACAAGAACCAAAATATTGTGAATGATGGTGTTGTAGACAATGTGATTGCTAAGCCTTCCAAGGCTTCCTTTAATCTCACTACCATGATGTAAGCAGCCAAAGCCACTGAAAAGGCTGTGGCAGAATCCAAACCAAGTACTTCACAATTTTTTGGACCTAAACCTTGGGCTCCTAGGCCCAAGAGTGAATTCACTCCTTTAGGAGAACCTCTTGAGGTGGTTTACAAAACTATTGTGGACAATCAGTTACTTACTCCGTTGGCTAATCCACGGCCTTATGATTCTCAACCAAGGCCCTCTTGGTGGAATGAATCCTCTTATTGCAATTTTCACCAAAAAAAATGTCATAAAATAAGTACTTGTCTTAAGTTGCGGCATACAATCTAGGATCTCATCGATAGTGAAGTTATTGCTGTGGGAAGTCACAAAAAAAACTCTGATCACCAAGCTTTCAAGGATCCATTTCCTAAAGGCAAAAATATTGATGCTAAGGTCAACTATACTTACACCAATAATGACAATGTCACTAATATGGTTGAGCCTGTTGACACTGAATATTGTAATGTCCTCATTCTTAAGGGAAAGGAAGATACTTCTAAGTCTAAAACACCTTTCATTTTGAGAGGGTCTGCACCTCAGTCTTCTGAACAAGGACAGTCTCAAGCTAGCGCTAATATTGTTACTTGATCTCATGTTAAAGCCATTCTCAAAGGCCCTGAGCCTTCTATATCTACATCAACTCAACCTTCAGACAAAGCTAAGGTTGACTTTGCCACTAAGAATCCCAAAGTGGGTTCCTCATCTAATGCTACCAATTACAACATTCTTGATTAATTGCAATGTACTAATGCTCAGATAACTATTTTTGAGCTCCTAAAAATCTCCCCTGCTCATAGGGAAATCCTGGACAAAGCCCTCACTAAGGAAAATGTCCCAAAAGATCTTGATCTCGACCGGTTTCAATATATGGTAGGTCACTTGACCTCCTCACATTACTTGTCTTTCTCTAAGGAAGATGACCATTCTTTGAGTCACTCACATAATAATCCTCTGCACATTGAAGTCATGATAGGTCCAAAGCATGTTCATCATGTTCTCGTAGATAACGGTGCTAGCCTAAATATTTGCTCTGCTAGTTTCCTTGTTGAGTTAGGATATGGAAAAGATTGCATTGATTCTCCCAAAAAGATTACCATTAAAACTTATGATGAGGAAGAATGTAAATCCAAGGGGCTAGTTGTATTGCCAATAAGAGTTGGTCCTGTTGAACAAGATGTTATCTATCAAGTGCTTGACATCCCTTTGGCATACAATATCCTGTTAGGAAGACCATGGATCCATGAAATGCAAGCTATCCCTTCCACATACCATCAGTGCATTAAGTTCCCATTCCAAGGCTCTAAAGTGACTATACCGGCTAATACACGCTATCATTGCAATGCCCTCACAAAATCTGCTGACATCCTTGTACCTACCAACAGAGAATCTATTGAAATCCTTGAGGATAAATTAAAAGAAATGGAAAAGAACTTGACTCTCAAAGAAAGTGATATGGGAGGATATCAGATTGGACCTGTATTATCTATTACATCTTTGCGTTTGTCTCCCTGTTTTTTTGGGAGACCTTCTGAGAACACTAAACCTTCTACGGTTCCTCCTCCAACAAAGTATGATGGTACCTTTGTACAAGCCACAGTACCATTAGAAGAAGAAGCTGGAAGTAGAGCTATCAAAGCTTGGATCTATAAAGGAGAAGACAATTCTAAAAATACTCCTCCTTATGACATGAAACCTGAGCAATATGGTAAAGGTTTATCTATTATGCAACATTTTGCTATAAAGGAGATGGTCCCATAGGTGCGAATCATAAGGGATTGATTGCACCACTTGAAGCCATTGGTCGCATAACACATGACTCTATAGGTATAGGCTTCTAGAAACTCACATTCCAATTGGGAATAAACAAGTTTGTACCTTGAGAAGATAAGAAACCAACACTTGAAGAAATACCTACAATTGTAGAACCTGAAGACAGCTCTGATGAGGATACTTTTCCTTATCCTATTCCACCAGACCTCGCAGCATTCTTTGCTGAGCTAGATAATTTTGTACCATGTGTCATTATAGTAGACACTGACAGTGATTCTAATACCACCACTTCACTTGCTCCATTAACTAATGAGGAGTGGAAAAAGAGATATACTCTAAATCCTAGTCATCAAGGTGATTTATACATACCACCACCCTTTCAAGAATAGTTTGACCAGGAATTCTAGTCACTTCTCATTACACAAGAGGCAACTAATGCTACAAACACTACTGAGGTACCTAGGTCAATAGGTGCTAATCTTACCATAACAGAGGTTCTAGGTAGAACTCATCCCAACTTGGGACAAAGAGTTGATTTTACTCACATTCTTGACATGAGACCTAATGATGAAATGGACTCTCATGAATATGAGTTTGACAGCTTGTCCTATGCTACTTCTGATAGAGATACAGATATAGCTAATTCATATGAAAACCTTCTCAAAGTAGGTGAATAGTCTAGTGTTGGGTCACATGAGTTTGACTCACTAGGTGTTAACATGTTGTCTACTACGGTCACTAGGAATCAAAGGAATTTGACTATACCTTTGGATGAGATCACATTGGGTCTTGACTTACTTATCTATGCCTTTGATGATTATACCGTGAACGCACTTGAACCCATCACTCCTCTTTCACTTCGCCATCCTGAGCTTATAGACTGGAACTCTACCTCCCCATCTAATGAAGTCCTTACGTTCTAGAACGATTACGTTATAGAACGATTACGTTCTTGCCTATTACCTACACGCTGTCAAACCTGTAACGTCTCCTACCAGCAAAGAAAGTGTCAACATGACTGAGTTTGACATCAAGTATCTTAGTTAAAAAATAAAAAGAAGAAAAAATAGGCGCTCTGATGGTGAAAACCACCTTGTGGCAGTATCAGAGCCTAAAATAGTCAAAATAAAAGATGCATCCAAAGGTGAAAACCTCTCTGAGGTGCCAAAGGATGAGATACTTGATGTGCTTTCGAGTCATTTTTAGGAAAGATCATCAGTTCTTATTGAGCCAACTCAACCTATTAACTTGGGTACAAAGGCAAAACTTCAGATTATTCACTTGGCACAATCACTATCAGAGGTAGAAAGAGAGGAATTCACTACATTCTTCAGAAGAAAAAAGATTAACTTTGCATGGAAATATTCAGACATGCTAGGATTAGACCCTAATCTAATCATGCATCATCTATCCATTGCACCAGGTGTTAAGCCTGTCAAGTAGAAGCTTCACAAAATGCATCCACATATAGCTCTACTTGTCAAAGCTGAATTGGAGAAATTGCTTAAGGCAGTGTTTATTAGAGTAATTGATTATGCAGAGTGGATCTCTAATATTGTTCCAGTATCAAAACATGATAAATCTATAAGATTCTATGTAGACTTCAGAGACCTGAATTTGGCATGTCCTAAGGATGATTTTCCACTGCCTAACATTGATATGATCATAGATATGACAGCTGGGTATGAAATGTATTCACTAATGGATGGTTTCTCTGGTTATAATCAGATAAAAATTGTGCCAGAGGACCAAGAGAAAACAACTTTCACATGTGCCTGGGGCACCTTCTATTGGAATGTCATGCCCTTTGGACTCAAAAATGCCGGTGCTACATATCAGAGAGTGGTTACCACCATATTTTATGACATGATGCATAAAACAATGGAAGATTATGTGGATGACACTTTAGCTAAAAGTATGCACCAAAAGAAACATCTTGCCGATCTAGGTCCTATCCTAGATCATATGGAACAATTTAGTTTGAGACTTAACCCTAAGAAATGTGCATTTGGTGTAACATCTGGAAAATTACTTGGCTATATCATCTCTGCCAAAGGTATTGAAGTGGATCCTAAAAAAGTACAAGCTATTATGGAAATGTTGCCACCAAAAAATATTAGACAAATGAGAGGACTTCAAGGCCGACTGCAGTCTATCCGGCATTTTGTCTCTCAACTGGCGGACAATTAACAACCATTTACCAAGACATTGCACAAGGGTGTGGCTTATTAGTGTAATAAAGAATGTGATGAAGGGTTCACACAAATCAAGTAGTATCTTGCGAACCCACCAATCTTGACGCCTCCCATTCATGGGAAGCCACTTATACTTTACATATCTACTACAGATACATCATTGGGTATCTTATTGGCTCATGAAGATTAGCACAACAAAGAGAGGGCTATCTATTACATTAGTCAAACTTTGGTCTCCTATGAAATGAAATATTCTACTATAGAAGGCTTTCCTTGCAGTGGTGTTTGCTTCACAAAAATTGTGACACTATATGCTAGCTCATACTACACATCTAATTGCTAAAATTGACCCTCTGAAATACTTACTCAGTAAGGCTACCCTCACAGGTAGACTAGCTAAATGGGTCATGCTCCTCAGTGAGTTTGATATTGAATATGTTGAAAAGAAAGCCATTAAGGGCCAAGCAATAGTAGATCAGTTGGCAGAAGCACCTCTAGTTGATCATCAACCATTGCACATTGAATTTCTAGATGATTACATATTACTTCTTACACATCGCTCATGGACTATGTTTTTTGATGGTTCATTTACCCAACAGGGGTCAGGTGCTAGAATACTGTTCATTACACCTCAACAATACTCATTACCAAAAGCATACAAGATGTTGTTTCCTTGTACGAACAACATTGCTAAGTAAGAAGCCCTCATCAACGGTATGAAGATCGCCCTTGAGTGGCACATGGATGAACTAAATGTTCTTGGAGATTCCCAGTTGGTCATCAATCAGGTCAATGATATCTTTCAGACAAGGGATGAAAAGTTGGTATCTTATAAATGGTTGGTTGATGATCTTAAACAGTATTTTACTCATATCACACTTCAACAGGTTCCGAGGGTAGATAATAAAGTGGCAGATGCCATGGATACTCTTGCCTCTATGCTGCAAATTCCTGAGAATGATTTTAGACATGAATTCCTGTTGGAGATGTTACGCTACCCAACCTATGACTCCCCTGATTCCTGGATGATATGTTTTGTTCTGTCATAGGACATGACTCATCCTGCTACCATCACATCTTCTCCTACCTACGTGACTAGATTATTCTGAACACTTACTCCCAGAATGAGAAACGTCACCTAATCTGTAGTGCTTCTTGGTTCATCATCATCGCTAATGACTTGTATAGACATGGTCTAGATGGTACCCTCCTTAGGTGTTTAGAACTCGATGAATCCAAACAAGCGTTAGTAGAGGTGCATGAAGGCATCTTTGGGTCACACTCTAACGGCCTGACATTGGCCTGCAAACTTATTAGAGCTGGTTACTATTGGCCAGATATGGAAAAAGAAGCAACATAGTTTGCTAAGTCCTACAAACAATGTCAATTACATGGAAACCTGATTCATGCTCCAGCCAAGGAGCTGTTTCCATTCATTACTTTCTGGCCATTTCAACAATGGGCCTTTGATTTAGTGGGACAGATCTACCCCTCATCCTCCAATGGAAATAAGTTTATCATTACAGCTACGGATTATTTTACTAAGTGGGTGGAGGCAGTCCCTCTCACCATTTCCAGTGGCAAAACAATAGCTATGTTTATTCTCAACTACATCATCTGCAGGCATGGTGTACCCTCAGCCATTATAATTGATAATGGGGGACAATTCAAAAACAAGGATTTGATAGAGCTATGCTCTAAGTTTAAAATTACTCAACATTGGTCTTCCATCTATTATCCTTAGGGTAATGGATAGGTGGAAGCATTCAACAAAATAATCCTGAAGATCCTACACCGCACAATGCATAAATCTGGATGAGATTGGCATCTCTGAATCAATCCAACTCTTTGGGCATACATGACAAGTATAAGAACACCAACAGGGGCTACACCCTATGTGTTGGTTTATGGAGTGGATGCTATGCTACCTATTGAGGTCGAGATTCCTTCTCTGCGAGTCTCCTTGAAAGGCCTCATTACTAATGAAGATACTAGAATATCTCGGCTACAAGAGCTAGAATTAATTGATGAACGTCACCAAGTGGGTTCGATCACCTGAGAGTATACCGAAAGAGGATGTCCAAAAGCTATAACAAAAAGGTTAGACCAAGGGACTTCCAAGTGGGTGACCTTGTTTTGAGGGAGAACCCTAAGAATCAGCAACATCAGATCCAGAAAGGGAAGTTTGAACCTAATTGGCTCGGTCCGTATATTGTTACTGCAGTGTTTGGGTCTGGTACCTATCAAATCTCTACTACTGAAGGAGAACAACTCAAAGATCCCATAAACACTCTTCATCTGAAGTGGTTCTACACCTGAGGCATCTTCAGTATGCTCTTGTATATACTAAAGTCCTAAAAAAATCCTAAAAAATCTAAAAACTTGAAAAAGTCCTGAAAAAATGATCATCTTAGTGAAAACCTAGCGATAGGTGCTTTGATGTATCTCCAAAAA
This sequence comes from Thuja plicata, assembly GCA_018584345.1. NCBI lineage: Eukaryota > Viridiplantae > Streptophyta > Pinopsida > Cupressales > Cupressaceae > Thuja > Thuja plicata. The sequence continues at coordinate 3,723,966 of MU224399.1, forward strand.
AATCATATATTCAAAAAATACAAAAAAATTAAAAATTGAAAAATACAAAAAAAAAGAGAAAAAGAGAAAAAAAAAGTGCTGTTGATGAAAACCTAGCAAACAGGCGTCATGGTAGCAAAAAAGGAATTTTTGCCAAGAAGGTGAAAACTTGGTAAACAGGCACCTCTTGTTCCACAATGCTATATCTATCATAGCACCACTTGGCTTCATGCATTTGCTTTTCTGCATTGCTACTTTCCTGATTTCCTACTTGCATTTGCTTTTCCATTTGCTTTTAGTTCCCGTCAAGACACCAACTCACATGGATTGAAATTGGTCATACTCTCAGGGCAACCCTCCTGATCTAGGGGGGCACTATCCTTTTATCTTTTAAGGATCCTCTTCACATCAGTCACCAGTGGTTCTCATTGTGTCTCCCTACTGATGTATATCTTATACTACGATCATTTCATTTGAGCATCTTTCTTGTGTCGGTCACCAGTGGTTCTCACTGCATCTGCCTACTGTTGCTATTTTATCGAGATTTCTCACATTTGTTACAGTTGGATTTTTCCTCAAACGCTCTATCTATCGATACTCAGTCTTGAAAATTCTATGCTTTAGTTTGTACATATCTTTTGGTCACTTTTGTGACACTCTGGTTCCTTTGCGGACCCTCCTGACTTGTCATTGATTCAGTGCCATATGCTTGGGGGCACTCACATCTCGTTTGACCTTGCAACATATGTCAATTCAGTCATCATTACTTGGGGGCATGAGCACCCCATTTGATCATATCTTTGGTTTACACCTGAGTCAGTAATCTTGTCACTTCTCAAGGACAACTCGCTACTGACACAAACTGGTGTTTCTCAACACCACCATAAATAGTGTTTTTTAACACTATCTTTGGACACATCTATGTTTTTTAACACACATCGGATATCTCAAACATAAACATCTATCGATAACAATCAAACACAATGCACTCACAAGCACAACGGTGTTTTTTAACACCCTTTAAACATGAATATATTCAAAAAATTTGAAACAGGCTGAGCTATGATTGAATATTTCTTTTTATGCTGTCTATTCTTATGGATTTCATTGACATTTTCTTTGTCTACTGCTTGTTGATGTAGTCCCGATGATCTGACAACATAAAATAAATAGGGTGTATGTGATAAGAGCTCCTGCACTAAGGTGGAATAGCCTCACATCCTTCGATCTTGTTTATTTGTACGCCATGGTGAGGTTGGTACTATCACCTTGCTTGTTATTGCTCTATTTATTATTGCTTTGTTTGTTATTGATCTATTTGTTTACGCATGATCACACTCATGGTTATCTTGGCTTTGAATGCCTCGATGCTGGTGTACTCTTGCAACATTAACTGGAAATAATGTTTAGGTCATCTTGGCTTTTGTGCCCTGGTGCTTACGTTTGTTTCCTACATTTTACCTAATGATAAGTCATATTCATATCCTTATGGTTGCATTATGGCACCAGTAAGGGTTGTATCGACTTTGATGTTCCAAAAAAATGCTCAATGGTGACAAATATACAATGGGTCTCACAACCATGTCCTAGATTTGCACCTTCATATTGCATCTAGCATAGCATTGCATTTTCATTCTAGACTTGCATTGTGACAATGATTCAGTTTTATTTTCATTGCATTCTTCTAGGTTCATACTTTGGAGAGTTCTTCTTCACCATTCGCGTTTCATCACGACTGCACAGGTGTTCGGTCCTCGCTCTCGATTCTTCACATAATCTTTTGGTTAGCATTTGTTGTCCTACATGAGATGTTAGTACCATATACATATTCATATTCACAATTCATAATCATTTACACATTGCATTTACATAAATCATACATACATCTTTACATTCATACATGTGCAATTCATACATATCTTTCAAACATGTTCATCCATTTGCATACATTCTAATAATCTAAAACATCTAGGCATATAGGAAACATCTCATAAAAGACAATATACAATATGCGATGATACCAAAAGATGAGCTCATATATATATATATATATATCTAATGTGTCGATACAAATACAAAATGGTGCTACTCGAGCATGATCTATCTCAAAATGGTGATATAATACAAGGATGCCAATGCATCAGATGCATCCTATGATCTCATCTCTATCTATCTATCAAAACAGCCTAACTCTAGCCCTCTCCCTCGTCACTTGGTGGAGGTGGAGGTGGGGCCCTATCTAGTGGAGGTGCCATCTGCGCTCCCTCCAACCCTCTCGCATAGCTCAAAAATTGGGCCACCTGAGATGTCTCATCCAGTACCATACCTATATATGATGCATAGTAATATGCTGCCCATGCATTCTAATTTCACAGCTTCTCCTGAGATGCCCGCAACTGCTCCCATAGATCCTCCATCTCCCTATCTCGATCCATCAGTCTGGCCTCTTGTACAACTACCTATATAGTCAGATCCCCCACTTGTCTCATGAGCTATCTCACTCTCTCCCGCATGCGATGCTGTGGGTCTTGCACTGCCTCCTGCACTGTATCCTGCACAGGCTGATCCTCCTACATGGGATCATCCTACTGTCCCTCCTCCTGTGGAGGTACCTGCTACTCATCAGATAGCTGGGCTACAGTCTGTCTCTGAGACTGCCTAGTGCTACTACTACCATTGGATCCAACATCCATCCCCATATGATGGGCGAGAACGTCAACCTGTACTGTCCTCGGTCGGGGACCCTGCTGCAACCCCGGCTGTACCCTTTGCTATGGTGGAGGCATCTGTACCTTCTGTGCCACCTGTGGCTAAACAACCTACAAAGGTACCACTTGTACTCGACCCGCTATCCCCACTGGATTAGTGAATCTCAGAAAAGGGTGCGTAATAAAGTGCTCCCTATACTCGGCGGTCACGCCGACATCTGCTATGTCTCTGAGGTAGTCCCACTAAACTGGGACCAATGAGCAGATATCTATCATCATACGCCCCTTGTCCAATGGTGTCCCCCAGCCCCTCCTAACATCATCAGAAAATCTTGAATATACTGTATACTCCTGCGAGATGTCCTATGGGCGACCGAACTGCCACCATACCCGCTTCTATGGGAATCTCTCGATCACTGTGATAGTGCGACCAATCATCACACGCGAGAAAAACATGTGGCTCAACTACTCTGCCACATTGTCCCAGGCCTCTGCTAGTCTCCAAGGCCTCCAAATCATTGTTGCTAGATCTCATATCCTCACATATGGGTCTGGTGATGGGAAGATACTCCCAAGCCCATACCTATAACACAAAAAATCCCGCTGCCATGCTCTTCACGTCCCGATAGGTGATCTCATGCATCTCATGATACATATGTGCCAGCATACACTGGCCCCCTTCGTAGTGTCACGATCGTGCCATCATTAGCTGCAGCATCCTACCCTAGCCACACTCTATACCATGCTGTCCACAATTAGGCATCAAGTAGCACGCAAGGAAGCATGCTAGTACCACTGGAAACCTGTGGGTCACCCCATACGAACTAATCAGATCCTCCCATGGGATCGCTCTACCCATCACGAGGTCATCCTGAAAGACCTCTCTCAAAGCTGCTGTGCCCAACTTGGGCCGTGTCTCATACTCGACTCTGATCCCGATGAAAGGTATCCTCAGGATCCGATAGACGTCCTTGGGAGTAATGGTCATCTCCCCCTATGGTAAGTAAAATGTGTTCATTTTCGAATGGAAATGCTCAACCAAAGCTCCCAGTAGTCTGTGATTAACCTAAATTTCGGGTATATCACATAATGTGCTCAATCCCAACGTGCTTATGTGCACCATCTCAGCATCATCTAACTGAGATACCAATCTGCTGATCACCGGATGATGTGATTTGAATGCTATATCTTGGAAGTCAACTTGAAAGACATGCAAACAATAGAGCACTATCAGTAATCGACAATAATCAAAGCATAATGCGATAATAAAGCATTCAAGACATCCTATAGATAGTAACGACGCTGACGCAAAAGCTATTGAACGCGACGTAGACTGATTTCATGCTCATTCGAGCCACTTTTTCTCATGCGAGGTAGCAGAATTTCACGCAAAGTTCCCTTTCGTGCGAAGAAGTTCTTCGCATCACGCGATACTGGCATTTCGTGTGATCTTTCATGCCTGTTCGCGTGAGGAAACACCCTGTCAAGGGGATTCTTGCGTGAAATTGGGTACTTTTCCATGCGAGATTCGACATGGAGTGGTGCGAAACGTCATTTCTTCGCGCGAGATTTCCCTACGGGGTGCATGAAGAAACTATTTCACGCGAAGACCCACAACTTAACTTTTAAAAAATGTGAAAAATGAGCAAAAATTAACGGAAATGAATAAAATTTGAATTACAGAGAGGTTTGCCGACTACTTACGGGAGGTCCGTACGCTGTGGGCCGGCTGTGTCTCCTAGATCACTTGAATCGATGACTGCTGTAGGGGACCACCATTTTGTCTTTTAGCTCAGAGCTCAATTCTCAAAAGTCAAAGGGTTGAAATGATTTGAAAATGACCCTTTTTGTCCTTATATAGGTTTTGACCTAATTTTTCAAAGTGCTCCATTTTGTGCGAAAATGACACCACTACCTAATTTGACCGCTCTGAATCCATTTTTGTGATCAAAATTGAAATTTGACACTTCTATATAGCTCAAAATTGCATTTTAACATTTTCAAGACCGACGCGATCAGACACTTGTGCAGTCGACTTTCTGACGTCACTTTCTTGTCAGAATCTTATCATATCATCATTTTCTGAATTCTTTGAATTTTTTCCTCAAAAGTCAACTCTAGTCAACTCTATCAACCCTAGTCAAACTTGGTCAAACTAGACCTTGAAATCACTCAACATTGATTCTGACTCTTCTGAATTCTTCCGTAATCTGTTCTGAGTTGTTGATCTCTGACTCAACATCTATCTACAATTTTTTGCTCTCCATCATCAATATGGCGTGTCATCTTTCTATTTCACTCTCGAGAGGGTAGGATGATTACATCATTAAATCCATTTTAATCAATCTGATTTGATTTTCAAAAGTCCTCATTGCTAGGGGCATCTCATCACTTGGGGCATGTTCAGTTTTTCGTACCTCACGGTCAAAATTGGATACTCCACAATCAATAAGGGCATCTTTGTTCCTTACATCTTATCATCTTTTCAGCATCTGAGCAATCTAAATCAATTTATTAAGGATTAGGCTCCATTCTGGAGATGATTCTCAAAATCTATCTCTTGGGACAGGTATCGGGGCAATCTAACCCTGACTCTTGAAGGTTAAGCCTCATTCTGGGGATAACCTTGTGAAAGATATTTATCCATCTTTTGAGACAGGTATCGGGGAAATCTAACCCTGAATCTTGAAGGTTAAGCCTCATTCTGGGGATAACCTTTTGAAAGATATTTATCCATCTTTTGGGATAGGTATCGGGGCAATCTAACCCTGACTCCTAAAGGTTAAGCCTCGTTCTTGGGATAACCTTGTGAAAGATATTTATCCATCTTTTGGGACAGGTATCAGGGCAATCTAACCCTGACTCTTGAAGGTTAAGCCTCATTCTGGGGATAACCTTGTGAAAGATATTTATCCATCTTTTGGGATAGGTATCAGGGAAATCTAACCCTGACTCTTGAAGGTTAAGCCTCGTTCTGGGGATAACCTTGTGAAAGATGTCAATCTGACCAGTGTATGGGTGCTCTAACCTAGATATTGGGGGACTAAGCTTCATTCTGGAGATAGTCCTAAAGAACTATTTTACTATCTTTTGAGACAGGTATCGGGACAATCTAACCCTGACTCCTGAAGGTTGAGTCTCATTCTAGGGATAGTCTTGTGAAAGATATCTATTTGAAAAGAATCTTGGCAACCTAACCTAGACTTTAGAGAGTCAAGCTCTATTCTGGAGATGGATCTGAAACTCTTTACATCATCAATTTTCAAATCTATTCTTCTATGCTTCAGGCATCAGACTATTCTTTGAATCAATGCACTGCTCGCACATCAATTCAAAGAGGGGAAAAATGTAACACCCCAAAATTGGCACCTTGCAACCCTAACCAATTTTGTTGCATTTGTCATTCTTCTAGATCATCAAAGTCCTTTTTTACTAGGAAATTCTGAGTTTTTGACTGACTCTACTCGACCTAAGTGTCAAATCTGGAAAATCCTAAATCTACATTAATCATACATCATGTTTAATTTCTAAATATCTATTGGCTAAACAAACCTTATGATCGAATTAATTTAATTAATAAAGTCCTAGCACTTTAATTAAATTAAATTCACCCTCTTTAGCTAAGACACATGAAAAATGAATTAAATAATATTTGATTGTTAGATAAATATCCTCATTTCAATAATTGAATTTAATGTTCAGATAATTGTGAAAAAGTAATTATGATGTCATATTTATTTAAATTAATTGAATATTCTATCAAAAATCTTATTTTTATTCAGAAATAGAATCTTTGAATTAATTATGCTTTAAAGAGAAAGAAAACAATTTAATTCAAATAAAACAGAATTAAATCAAAGAAAGAAAATAGTTAAAGCAGAAAGAAAACAATTTATTGTATTCTTTTGAATAAAGCTTTTTATTTTAAACTGGCTTTTCTATCTGTTTTATTTCAAAGAGGAAAGTTTCTATTCTGATCATCTCTGAGTCTATTAGAGAACTCTCATTCCTCATTCAAAACCCCCACTTACTTTTTATGCATTGTTAGAATACTGAATTATTGTCTCATATCTTAATATCTCATATAGAATAATTTCATATTGCAATAGAATAGCTTCAATTTATAGAATAATTGCATTGATCATCATGTCTTAGATTATCTCATATCTCTCATTTCTTAGTATAATATTGTATTGTATTGCATTCATCATGATAAATCCTTCATTCCTAGATTGGTCCATGGTTGTGAGACTCTCATTCTTAGAGCAATTTCAAAAACCCCATCTGGATAGAAGGCAACATGTCGAATCATGCAGGCAGACAAGATGAATAATCTCATATTCAGTCTTGTGTGTACCTGGTGAAGAAGGACTATGTTGAAGTGTATGGTGAATTAACAAGGCCAAATTTACCACATACAATACATAGGTGACACCAAGATTTAACATGGAAACCCAATATGGGAAAAACCACCAATGTAACTAGTTACTGTTTTTCACTCTTCTAAAGTGAGCCTTGTTAGGAGCCAACCTTGTTAAAGGTTACAATAACACACTGCTAGGTGTGACCTTGTTAAAGGATTTAATCACCCTGTGAGGAGTGGCCTTGTTAGGGGTCTTTAACACTTCAACATATAAATGCTACCTTGTGAGAGGATTTACAACAATATTGTTAAGTATACTCTGTTAACAGATTTTATATCACTGCTACAATTGTTAGAAAGTAACAATGAATTGACCTGTATGTGTAAGCAACTATCTTTGCTGATTCAGATCTCTATTCTAATTATAACTAGATCCTTGCTAAACAGATGTTCTATTACAGCTTCAAGTGATCTATACTCAATCAGAATCCTATTTGATTTCACCTTCACTCTTCATATCACAGAATTCCACACTTCTTCTTTTATCTTCCACTTGCACTTCTCCTTATTCAATCCAAACTTGACCTTTGATTTATATGGTAAGCCCTGTCAAGTCGGCTTGAATATACTTCTAAATAACAAATCACAATTCAGTCAGCCTCATATAAACAATTAATTATAGAATGTAAATCACTGTTAGTCGGCTTCCACTAAATTCCCGACCAAGACTGAAATGCCCGAGTGACTCAGTCAACACTGAAATTTCTTCAATGCCCGACTGAACTTGGTCAACACTAAGTAACTCATTCTATTCACCAACTGTGCTCTGTCTGAATGTAGAAATTTGTGTAACATCACTATATAAGTGTAAATACATGTGTAACATCAATGAAAATACACAATTGAATAATTATCTTCAACAATCTCCCTCTTTGGCATTGATGGCAACACAACATGTCATAATACAAAGAATTGTAGAGCAACAATTTTTTTTATTAATGTCTTTAGCTTCATTCTGATTCTCATCCAAAAAATCCCTTTAACATCAAAATATCCCTCTTACTGTATTATAGAAAATCTTTCCCTCTTTTATCTTATTCTTATGTATTATAGAAAACTCTCCCTCTTTGACAACAGATGCCAAAGAAACCATCTCCACAAATATCAATAGTCAGTACTATTTCACTTTGTAATTGTAATGTACCTAAATGTACAAATTCATTTGCAATGTTCTCTAATGTACTTGCATTAACTGATAGATATTCATTGTCGCTCAGGTTGATGCATCACTAAATTGTATTTTAGTGAGCTTTAGTTAGGGGAAGCACCCCTAGCTTTCCTCTAAGATACAAGAATGCATCCTTTGGTAAAGGTTTGGTGAATATGTCTGCAACTTGTTCTTTGGTATTTACATATTCCAACCTTCTTTATTCTATACCAATTCCCTCAAAAAATGATAGTTTATTGCTATATGCTTGGTTTTGGTGTGCATCACAGGATTCTTTGAAATGTTAATGGCACTGGTGTTGTCGCAGTAGATAATAAATTATTCTTGTACTTATTACTTCATTCCTACTAACAACTTCTTGATCCATATGATGTTTGAATAGTTCACTACTGCAGCAACATATTCTACCTTTGTTGTAGATTGAGAGATACAATTCTGTTTCTTGCTATTCCAAGACACTAACCTCTTTCCAAGAAAGAAAGCTCCACCACTGGTGATTTTCCGATCATCGACACTTCCAACCCAATTAGCATCAATGAATGCCTTTAAAACAAAGTTTCCACCTTTCTTATACCATAAACCATAGTCTTCAGTACCCTTCAGATATCTAAGAATTCTTTTAATTTCCATTAGGTGATTATCTCTGAGATTAGCTGAAAATATTGCAACAATACCAACTGCCAATACAATATCAGGTCTGGTGTGAACAACACATTGCAATTTTCCAATGATGGATCTATAGTTGGTCTGATCTACCTCCTTTGAATCATCATCTTTAGACAATTTCTGTCCAGTGCACATGGGTGTTCCAATAGGTTTGAAATCTTCCATATGAAATTTCTTAAGTATCTCCTTTATATATTTTGATTGAGTAATGTAGATAGCATCCTTCATTTGATGTACTTGTAATCCAACAGAGAATTTGATCTCACCAAACATAGATATCTCAAATTATTTACTCATATCTATAGAGAATGCTTTGCATAGGTCATCATAACCAGTGAATAATATGTCATCAACAAATATCTCTGCTAATAGTATTTTGTTCTGTGGTCCTTCTTTGATGTACAAGCTACTATTATCATTGGTTCTCTGGAATCAAATACTTACTAGATAGCTATGCAGTCTTTCATACCAGGCTTTGGGTGCTTGATTCAGTCCATACAATGCTTTGTGTAGTTTGTAAACCATATTCCTTCTGCTAGTATCAACAAATCCTTCAGGTTGTTGAATGTAGACTTCTTCTTTTAGGATTCCATTCAGAAATGCAGATTTTAAATCCATTTGATATACTTTGTATCCTTTATGTGCAACATATGCCAGAAGAGTTCTGACTCCTTCAAGTCTTGCAACTAGAGAAAAAGTTTCTCCATAGTCAATACCCTCTTCTTGAGCATATCCTTTACAAACTAGTATGGCCTTGTTTCTAGAAACTTGACCATTTTCATTGATCTTATTTCTTAAAACCAACTTGGTTCCAATCCCATTCTTTTCCTTTGGCCTAGGCACAAGAGTCCAAGTTTTGTTCTTCTCAATCTTCTCAATTTATTCATTCATTGTCTCTATCCAAATTTCATCATTCAATGCATCTTTAATAGATCTAGGTTCAAATTAACTTAGTAAGCATGTACCTTTGAGTTTTTTCCTTGTCATTACACCTTCTGTCTGATCTCCAATTATCTGCTCAGGTGCATGATGCCTTTTAACATATTTTGAAAGTACTAGATCCTTCAGTCTAGATTCTGGACTTGATCCACTAGGTCTATCATTCTCAAACATTCTTTTTTGTTCCTCTGTCTGATGCTCAAGTTCCACTATCTGTGACTTGGTTACCTCTATCTGTGACTCGGGTTCCTCTAGCTGTGACTTGGTTCCCTCTACTTTTGACTCAGTTCCCTCTGTCTATGACTTGGTCTCTTCTACGCAGCTCAGGTTGCATAGTTTACAACTCAGGTTGTACAGTTTGTGCTAGTATATTCAGTGGTTGATAGTTCTACTATCTCATCACCATTTTTCTAGTCATATGTATAGTATCAGGTTCATAATACACAAAGTTCCTGTAGTATTTAGGCTCTTTACTGCTCTTCTCTTCACATTTTTCTACAAACTCATCAATCTTGACATGTACACTTTCTATGACTTATGAGCAGTAAGATTCAGACATTTGTATACTTTTCTTTTACATGAGTAACCTAGGAATATTCCTTCATCACTTTTTGCATCTAGTTTTCCATTTCTTTCTTCCTTCAAGATGTAGCATCTACTTCCAAATACTTTGAAATAATGAACATCAGGTTTATAGCCATACCATAATTCAAAAGGTGTCCGATTACTACCTTTCTTTAGTTGAACCTGGTTCAGGGTAAATATTGTAGTGCTGATGGCCTCCTTCCAGTATTTGGCAGCAACATTCTTTTCAATCATTGGGGTTCTCTCACATCCATGATGAATCTATTTCTTCTCTCTACTATTCCATTTTGCTATGGTGTACCAAGGGTGGATACCTATCTTTTGATTCCTCTCTCATTACAGAATTCATTGAACTCATTAGAAATGAATTCTCCTCCTCTATCAGATCTTAGGAATTTTAGTTTCTTTCCTGTATCCTTTTCAAATCTTGCAAGATACCACTTGAATTTCTGAAAATATTTTGATTTCTCTCTTAGAAACATGACAGTCATCATTCTGGAATGATCATCAAAAAATATAATAAAATACTTCTCTCAAGTATAGCTTGTTGTTCCAATTGGTCCACATAGGTTAGTATGTACCAATTCCAAGACTTCTTTGGTATTGTAGTTCTTTCTTTTGAAACTAGTCTTGCTCATCTTTTTGATTTGACATTGTTTGCATATTTCTAACTTGGGTTTCTTCAAAATAGGAATACCTCTGACTCTCTTGTTCTTGCTTATGTTTACCAGATTATCAAAGTTTACATGACACAACCTTTTATGCCATAATCAACTTTCTTCTACTTGTGCAATAAAGCATGAACCTTCAGTGAGATCAAGATAGAATAGATTAATTACCTTTTATTTGTCTGCCAGTTCTAACTAGGTTCCCTTTTCCATCCAGGAGCTTGGCCTTACCATTCATGAAGTTTACCTTGAAGCCAATGTTGTTTAGTTGTGCTACACTGAGTATATTTCTCCTCAATCCTTCAACCCAATAAGCATTACATTTGATTCCTTCTATCAGAACGTCAATGCAACCTTTTCCTCTTACAGGGCATGGTTCATCATTCCCAAAACTGACACTCCCACCATCATAGTGATAAAGATGTTCAAACTTTGTCTTATCACCAGTCATGTGATGAGAATAACCACTATCAATTATCCATGTGTCATTTTTATTTATGTGTGAGAAAAGTGTTGTCTTTTCATCTTCTTCATTTGACTCATCCTTAATAGCAATATAAACCATTTATTCTTCTTCATCACTGTCAGAATCTTTAGCAATGTAACAAGAATTCTTACCTTTATCCTTGTAGCTTTTGTAGTTCTTGAAGTCTTTCTTGCCTTTGAATTTGTTAAACTTTTTCTCATCTTTGTCTTCTTTGTTTGGATACTTTGCAACAATGTGAACAACCTCATTGCATGAGAAACATATCAATGGTATCTTTCCTCTATATTTTCCTTTTGCAGCTCTTCTTGCAAGTAATGCTTTAATGATGTCAAGATCTTCATCATCAGATTCATCATCACTTTCACTTTCAATATGCTTCCCTTTTGAGTATTTATCCTTCTTACCAAGGTTTAGTTTCTCTATGAATGCAAACTCAAGATTGCTAGAGCTAGGAGAGTAATTATCAAAGTTGTCCAGCTCAAAAGTTGTAAGCCTTCCCACTAATGTATCCAGAGTTATATCTTTATTGCACCTCATCTCTTGAATAGCTGAAAATCTAATAGAATAGATAGGAAGTAAAGTTCTTAGTACCTTGCTAACCACTATTGTATCTTCAATTATTCCACCTACAACTCTGATGGCACTCATAATCTTCTTGATTCTGTCACTGTAACTTGTAATGTCTTCTCCTTATTTCATTTTCATTTGGTCAAATTGTCCTCTTAGAATTTCTACTTTGGCTCTCTTTACATTTGTATCTCCTTCATGAATGTCCTATAATTTATTCCACATATAATAGGCTATAGGGCAGTCCTTGACTTCATCAAATTCTGAGTAGCTGAGTGAAGAAGCTATATCAGTCATCATTAAGTTATGATACTTTTGTTCCATCATCTGTTCCACAGTCATAGTTCATATTGGTTCCACATATTTTCTCTACAAAAATTGCAAACCAGCATCTCAGATAGTAGATAGATATAGATTCATCAGCTCCTACCATGCTAGGAAATTGTCTTTGTTTAACTTTGGGATCTCCTTTCTGTAAGGCATCTCTGATCTTTAGCTTAGGCCTTGAAACCTTCTTTGAAAGTACTTGAATCTCTGATACCAATTATTGGAAATGAGATAAGTAACTGAGAGCGGAGGGGTGAATTAGTTACTCCAAAACAAATCCTTTGTCTCTTAGATGTCTTAAATACTTTAACACTATTACTCGGTTAATTAAGATATTCTTCTATAACTCGGGTGTCAAAGCAATCTTTATAATATCCAATGCAATTATAATTTAGAGATTAAGTGCAAAACATAAACCGTAAAACAAATAACATATACACATGTGACACCAAGATTTAACATGGAAACCCAATATGGAAAAAACCACCAATGTAACTAGTTACTATTTTTCACTATTCTAAAGTGAGCCCTGTTAGGATCCAACCCTGTTAAAGGTTACAATAACACACTGTTAGGTGTGACCTTGTTAAAGGATTTAATCACCCTGTGAGGAGTGGCCTTGTTAGAGGTCTTTAACAATTCAACATAGAAATGCTACCTTGTGAGAGGATTTACAACAAGACTATTAAGTCTACTCTGTTAACAAATTTTAGATCACTGCTACAATTGTTAGAAAGTAACAATGAATTGACCTGTATGTGTAAGCAACTGTCTTTTCTGATTCAGATCTCTATTCTGATTCAGATCTTTGTTCTGATTATAACTAGATCCTTGCTGATTAGATGTTCTATTTCAGCTCTGAGTGATCTCTACTCAATTAGAATACTATCCAATTTCCCCTTCACTCTTCAGATCACAGAATTCCACACTTCTACTTTTCTCTTCCACTTGCTCTTCTCCTTATTCAATCCAAAATTGACCTTTCATTTATATGGTAATCCCTGTCAAGTCAGCTTGAATATACTTCTAAATAATAAATCACAATTCAATCGGCCTCATATAACCAATTAATTATAGAATATAAATCAATGTTAGTCGGCTGCCACTGAATGCCCAACCAAGACAAAAATTCCTGAGTGAATCGGTCAACACTAAAATTTTTTCAATGCCTGATTGAACTCGGTCAAGACTAAGTAAATCATTCTTTTCACCAACTGCGCTTGGTTTGAATGTAGACATTTGTGTAACATCACTACATAAGTGTAAATACATCTGTAACATCAATGACATTACACAATTGAATAATTGTCTTCAACAGTCTTGTCTTGCTTTGTCAATTTGCATCTGATTTCCATAGGTCTTTCAATTGGTTTGGAGTCCTCCATTTTGAATTTCTTCAGAACTTCTTTGATGTATTTGGATTGTGTGATCTAGATTCCTGCATTCTGTTGTAGAATATGTAGACGAAGAAAAAATTTGATCTCTCCAAACATTGACATCTCAAATTCTTTGCTCATTTCATTAGCAAATGATTTTCATAACATATCATTGCCTCTAAATATGATATCATCAACAATCAAAATCTTATCATTAGTATCTCCTTTCAACTACAGAATACTATTATCACTTTTTCTTACAAATCCAATACTAATGAGATAAGAGTGAAGTCCCTCATACCATGCTATTGGTTCTTGTTTCAATCCATACAAGGATTTGATTAGTCTATAAACCATGTTCCTCTTGTTAGGATCAACAAATCCTTCAGGTTGTTCAATGTATACCTCCTCTTCTACCATTCCATTTAGAAATGTAGATTTTACATCCATTTGGTATACTTTGAATCCTTTAAAAGCAACATAAGAAAGTAGAATTCTTACTCCTTCTAGTCTAGCAAAGGGTGCAAAGGTTTCTCCATATTCAATACCTTCTTCTTGTGCATACCATTTGCATACCAATCTTGCTTTGTTCCTTGTGACTTCTCCATTCTCATTCAATTTGTTTCCAAATATCCATGTGGTACCAATGACATTTTTTTCACTTGGTCTAGGTACTAATGTCCATGTTTTGTTCTTCTCAATCTATTCAATCTCTTCATTCATAGCACTAACCCATTCTTGATTCTCAAGTGTAGTATTAACAGATTTAGGCTCAAAATCACAAATCAAACATCTAGTGTTTAGTGACTTACTTCTTGTTCTCATTCCAACTCTTTTGCCTCCTATGATTTGGTCCTGTAGATGGTGTTTTATGACATACTTGACAAGTATAGGTTCAGATCTCTATTCATCATTCTGATCATCATTTTGACCTTCATTTTGATCTTCATCACTCGGTTCATCATTGTGTGCATTTTCTTGATTCTCGGTATGTGCAGCCTGTTGCTCAGTTGCATTATTCTGTCGCTTGGTAACGATACATTGTTGCTTGGGCAGAGTGTCAGGTTATTCACTATAGATAAATTTTTTGTAATCTTCTGGTTCCTTTCTACTTTCCTCAACATTTTTCTCAGCAAATTCATCCACTTTAACATTTGCACTTTCAATGATTTTGTTAGAGGATTTGTTAAGACATTTATAAGCTTTTCTTTTGGTAGAATATCCTAGAAATATTCCTTGATCACTTTTAGAGTCAAGTTTCCCATTTTTATCATTTTTTAATATATAACAATGACTTCCAAAAATTCTAAAGTAGCTCACATTTGGTGTGTATCCATACCATAGCTCTTAAGGTGTCTTATTGGTGTTTGTCTTCAATTGAACTCAGTTTACTGTATATACAATAGTACTTACAACTTCTCTCTAGAATTTTTGTGTGATGCCTTTTTCAATCATTAGTGTTCTAACACAATAAAAAATTGATCTATTCCTCCTTTCAACAATCCCATTTTTCCGCGGTGTTCTCGGTGCAGAAACCTGTCTTGTAATTCCATGCTCATTAAAAAAGTTAGTGAATTCATCAGAAATAAATTATCCTCCTCTATCTAATCTTAGACATTTCAGTTCCTTTCCACTTTGTTTTTCAACTATAGATTTATACCATTTGAACATCTTAAATGCTTCAAATTTCTCTTTTAAGAACATAACAATCATAATTCTAGAATAATCATCAAAAAATAGAATGAATTATTTATCACCATAATAGCTCTTTATTCTCATTGGTCCACATAAGTCAGTATGGAATAATTCCAGAATAGCATTAGATGTGTATGTTTTCTCTTGAAACTAGACTTTGTCATTTTTCCTTTTTGACAATTCTTGCACATGACATGGTCGGGTTTTGACATGCTTGGTAAGCCTCTTACTTTTATTTTCTTTCTTATCCTAACCATGTTGTCAAAATTCACATGACATAATATTTTATGCCACAACCAAATGTCTTCATTTATAGCCAATAAAAAAGTGGTCTCAATGTTATCAAGATAGAATAGGTTACCTTTTTTTTGTTCACCAGTACCAATCAACCTTCATGTTCCATTATAGATCTTTGCCTTTTTGTTCTCAAATGCAACTTGGTGTCCTGTGTTGTTTAGTTGTGAAACACTCAATAGATAATAGATAAGTCCTTTCATCCAATATGCATTTTCACATCTGATTAGATTATTCAACATGATGGTTCTTTTTCCTTCAACTGGGCAAGGTGAGTCATTACCTATCCTAACTGATCCACCATTATAATATTCTAAAGTTTCAAATGTTTCCTTATCTCCAGTCATGTGGTGAGTACAACCACTATCAATAATCCAAACATCATTTTTAATAACCTTAGATATGAGTGCAGTTTCAACATACCTTTCTTCTTTGTCTGAATCATCTTTCATAGAAACAAATACTACCTCAACATCTTCATCAGATTCAGTGTCAATATTTTCAGCTTTGTTCTCAACTAGGTAACAAGCCTTCTTGCCTTTGTCCTTGTAGTCTCAGTTATCTCTTTTTTCAGAGTGTCGGTTCCTTTTGTAGTCTCGGTCATCACTTCTGTCAAACTTCTTTTCATCAAATATGTCATTGTTTCTATCATGTTTTCTCTTGTTAGGGCATCTAGCAGCAAAGTTTCCAATTTATTTGCAATTAAAACATACCAATGGTAATTTACCTTTGTATCTTCCTTTACCTATTTGTAATCTTCTATCTATTAGTGCTTCAATTTCATCAAGTTCTTGTTCATCAATATCACTTTCATTATCATTTCTCATAGTGTGTTTGTTACTAGATTTTCTTATTTTTAGAGAAGATTTGAATGCATAATCAATAGTTGGTAAGACACTATTGTCATAGTTGTTCATCTCTAATGAAATAAGTCTACCAATCAAACTATCAATAGTAACATTGTTATTTTATACTTCTCTCATTTCTTGAATTGCAAACACTCTAATAGCATAAACAGGTAGTAAGGTTCTTATAATTTTACTTACCACTATTTCTTCCTCAAGTACCCCTCCTACTCCTCAGATAACATTAACAACTTCTTTGATTCTGCTACTGTACTGAGTGATGTTTTCTCCTTCTTTCATTCTAAGTTAATCAAAATTTTCTCTTAGGCTTTCAACTTTAGCTCTCAACTTATTTGTATCTCCTCCATGTAATAGCTTGAGTTTGTCCCACATTTTCTTTGCAGTGGTGCATGATTTGACATCTTCAAATTCAACATCAGATAGTGAAGAAGAAAGTTCTATCATCATAGAGTTGTGTTCATGTTTATTTCTCAATTGATCAACAATCAAAGGTCCTGTCAGTGCAATATATCCACCATCCAATTATTGTGTAACATAATTTCCAATACCTAATAGGTGGAATCTTATCCTACTTTGAAATGATGCAAATTTGTCTTTGTTCAACTTAGACACATCCCTTTTACTCATCTTTTGATCTTTAGCTTGAGTCTTTAAACTCTCTTCCAAGCACCAAAGCTCTGATACCAATTGTTAGAATAACTAATAGAGGGGGGGCGGGTAGGGGGTAAATCAGTGGCCTCAAAAATTAATCCAATAATCCAACCAAAACTTATATCACAAATATAATACCTCCAGTTATCTTTCAATCCTACAAGATGTATGCCTTATGTAATTCTAACATATATATACTGCTCGGTGAATATATTGTTTATCTTTTTCTAGCCTTTACCGAATAGCAGTAATTGAACTTGGTGTTTACCGACCAATCCTATTTTAGTAATATTTAAAGAAAAACATCAAATAAATGAACCATATAAAAATTTGACACATGGATTTTTAACGTGGAAACCCTGTTAAGGGAAAAACCACTTGGGACCGGTAACCCAAAATTTTTACTTTTCTAAAGTGAGTTCGGTGAAAAGACAACCCTATTAAAGGTTACAAACACACTGTTAAGTGCGACCTTGTTAGAGGATTCAAAAATAATATTTTATCATTTGACCTATCATTCACTATGCTATCAACATGAAAACCTTTTGATACTTTTGAGTATCTCAATACAATAAGGATGGTTAAATCACACTCGGTTAAGAGATTTTATGAATCAATAGTTAAACTGAAATAGTAAATGATCTGTTCAATAATAAAACTTTACTTTGCAGATTTTCAGATATACTGTTAGTCCATAATACATCTTTGATCAATATTGTCTTCAATTCCTTTTCTCCCCTCATTTCTTCTTTCTACTCGGTGAATTCTCTTTCTTCTGTTGCTCGGTGTCTGCATAATTCTTGGCTCTGTTCTTCAGCTTGTATGATCAGATCTACATGAAGAATTCTATCTTCACCATAATTATATTTAGAATTACTCTCTTTATAATGAATAACTTGTCTCTTCATATAGACATGATTTCACCATTTCAATCTCCTTGTCTTTCTTGTTGTTGATGTAGATTGCTTCTTGATCCGCAAATCTCGCAATACATTTCTTTAAGCTTTAAAGCTTTGCTTTAGTTTTATTTCATAGATTTCTCCTAGATAATTGTGAATAAAACTATCTTTAAATCTTATTCTTATCCTTAGTTCAACTGGTTGATGGAAATAAAGTAATCAATCATTTAACTCTAAATATATCTTTGCTAGCTATGTAGTTTTGTCATTTACTAACTCCAGTTGATTTCGGTCATCAAATCTTAGTTTGCTCGGGTACTTCTGATCTCGGGTAACACTTTTCTTGGGTACCACTATGTCTCTCGGGTAACACTATCCATCGATGTTGTCTATCCATCGACGTTGTCTGTCCATCGGGCAACACTGTGAATTGCTCGGGGTTCACTATTCTCGGTTAACTCTGTCACTCGGTGTATACCTTTACCGACAATAAATTTTTTATCTCTTTAGATATTCAAGTGTTGTAACAATATATATATGAGTAATCATAACATATTAGGCTGACATCAATGACAATACAATATATTAACAAATTTAATGTCTTGCATTTACTTTCTATAGCTCGGTGATCATCAACTTATCATCTTCAAACATTCAATCAGTTATAGTTCATCATGAAAAGGTACACCTTGTTTAGGGTCAAAGGGTGCTTATGTCCCTTCATTTTAAATGTACCTAGTTTGATATGAACCTTTCCTTTTGGAGACTTTAGATCTTTTTACAATTGACATCATGACTAAATGCAACTAGGATTATTAGAGGTATATGCAAAATGCACTTTGATTTTTGGGTTTTTTTAAATTTTTTTGAAATGAATGAAAATTAGGCTATGAAAAATGCAATTTGATCTTGAATTTTGAAGGCTTGAAGGTTTGAAATGATTATGAAAAATGCAATTTGGATTTGGATTTTTGAAATCTTTTGACCTAATTATGCAAATTTTGATTTTTCCTTTTGAAATCTTTTGAAATGATTATGAAAACTTGGCCTTGGACTTTGAACTTTGAAAATGCAAGATAAGTATGATGATGCAAGGTATGCAACTTAAGGTTATTATATGCAATCTAATTTTTTTGTAATTCTGATTTTGGAAAATGCAATTAAATGATGATTGTACAAGGATGCAAACTAAGGTTTATGATATGAAATTATGGTTTTAGATTTTTGGGATTTAAAAATTCAACTTTATGAATGATATTGAAAACTAAGGGGTATGAAAATGTAATTAATCTTTTGGGTTTTTGGACTTTGTAAAACCTTACAAATCCAAACCTAAGAGTATGGCCTTAGGGAACTGAAATAGGATCTCGACCTTTGAGGATCAAAAGGAAAAAATTTAAGGATAAATGACCTAGTCAAACCTATTATGAAAAATATTAGGTGTTGACTTAGTTATAAAAGGACAAGGTTGGAACAAATTCAATATTCTCTTCCAATAACACAAGGTATTACCCTAAGATGTGATTTTTTGGGATTTTTGCAAATCTTTTTAAAAGGCTCTAAATGCAAAATAAGGATGATATGCAAAGGTAATATGAGAAGAACAATATAAAAAGGGAATGCAATAATTCAATATAAAAAGGTATAATAATATGAGGGGGTTTGTGCAAGAATGAAATATGAAATGGTTGAAAATGGAGGTTAAATGAAAGAACTAAATGCAAAGGCTACTCTAAGATTGCAACGTGATCTCAAGGTATTTTCGAAAATCCATGTTTTTGAAATCTTTATGACAAGGTTTTGAGACAAATTTTATCATTTTGAAAAGGTTTTGAACACTTTGAAATTCTTTGAATGATTTTGAAATAGTTTAGTGAGGTTTTGAATATCACAATTATTATAACACTCACATAAGACACTTTAAAGATAAATGGCTATTTATGAGTTAAATGCACAAACACTTCACAACCTAGGCTTGAAAGAAAATACTTGTTGAATCCCCACTTGGATAAAATCTAGCTGCACTTATTCAAAGTGGATAGGTTATAAGTTTGGTGGCATTGGCTCCCCTCCACAACATGCACTTCTCAGGCACACCAAACTTCAAATTCCTTTCGTCATCACTTCCCAAGGAACTGCTATCTCTAATATGAACCATAAGAATGTGGGGCATCTTAGCTGATCTCCAATCTTTTGTGTCAGCAAGTAGAAGGATTTTGGCCACTACAACAATGGTTTTTAGTTTGGGACATCCAATTCAAAGGTTGTTATGATAAACTCTCATAGGAGGTCTCCCAATCTTGAGAACCAAGGTTTTATGCACCTCGTGGATACTAGAGGAGAGCTATCATGCAACCACTTTTTTTTATTGGACTTCTAGTCACAATCACATATTTATATAGTGGTTTGGATGGAGACTTGGCTTTATCCTATTACTTCTTGGGTCATTCCCTCTCACCCCACCTTATGGGCTTCTTGGGAGGTAGGCCCTCTAAAAAAGATAGAATGAATTTATCTTACACCCAAGGTCTATGAAGGCAAGGGGAGAGGATACATTTATTCATTATTTTGGGGATTAAAAACATGTCTAATACACCAAACACATTAAGAAAATATTTTTCAAATACCAATTAGAAAATAAATGTGATCAAAATATCACAAGTTATGGTTTTTTTCCTTCATAGTTAAAATTATGTGAAAATTATTGTTCATTTACCATTAAGAAAGGAAATGTGATCAAAATAGGAATATTTGTTGTTCTTTCCCTTCCTAATTAAAATTATGTGAATAATTTTTGTTCATTAACCCATTAAGAAAGGAAATGTGATCAAATTAAAGCTAAGTGAAAATTGTAGGGTTCTTTGATCCACCTAGTTAGACTATGTGTAGTTTGTAGTTTATTTTCCCACTATTTAGGCTATGTGAAATTTGTTGTTCATTTTAAAGAATAATTAAATATTATGATTTGTTGCATGTCTAAAACAAGAAAGCTTGCATATATCACAAGTTAGACTCCCAAGTGCACAAATCTTGTTCTTGTACTTGCAAAACATATAAAAAAAAAAGAAAAATCCTTTAAAATGTTTTGTTCACGTTGGGTTCACCAAATGTAGGAGAGGAAAATCAGAGATCATATGCATGCAAAGGAAACCAATAACCCTAAAGGCATACAAAATAACATCCTAACCTAACACTAAATCTATGAAGGAAAAGTGCATAAAATATTAAAACAAATTCAAACAAACATTCCCTCAAGATGCTTCAATGCTTTTATTTCTTCTTTCAATTTGATATGTTGTTCTCATGTGACAATATCTACCTATTCATGAAAGTAAAATGACATCAAGAATACTAAAAAAATGTGGTTGAAATTTTTTGATAAACAAGAGTCCAATTTATAGATTTTTGGAACTCAAATTGTGGGATGAGATTGAAACTCAATCAATGACTAGGATTAAATGAGAGGAAAAGTTAAGTGATGAAAAATTAGAAATTACATTTCCAAGCGAATGTGGAAATATAAATATGATAGATTTAATTGAAAATAAATATTAGAAATATTATTTTCAACTGAAAATGTCATTTGCAAGTGGAGGACAAAATAGAAATATGATAGAGTTAAGTGAAAATAAATATTTGAAATATTTATTTTGAACAAAAAATGCTATTTACAAGTGAAGGAAAGGATGAGTGGTGAAAAAGTTAAGTGGAGGAGAAAATAGGAGGAAAGAGTTAAGTGGAAAAGGAAATTAGTAAGTGGGAGTGTGAAGTGGAGAGAAAAGTGGAAGGTGGAAGAGTTATAAGTGGAGACAAATTAGTATGAAAAAGAGATAAGTGGAGTTACAAATTAGAGTTGAAATTAATAATTCTCTCATAATTGGAAAATTAGACACTAAATAAATAAATTTATTTAATTGTGGGAAAAGGGGAAAGGGAGTAAGTAAATAATATATTTATTTACCAAAGGGATGAAATTAGGATAAGAGGGCAAAATAAATAAATATTTTCTCCTAAGACCAAGATTAAATAATTGGGGAAATTATTTAATCAAAGAAAAAATTAGGACATGATGAAATTAGAGGACAAAAATCAGTAATTAATTAAGAAATTGTCATCATTTAATTAATAAAAGAATGAAATAATATTGACGAATGATGGAGATCAAACACGCAATATAGAAGAAATGTTAAAAAAGGGGGCCATAGGAAACGACAATTTTTTAGTGTCTACAAGGTACCTTATGGAAGACGAAACATTTGACATACTCAAGGCTTGCCATGATGAAACTTGTGTTGGAATTTTTGCAGCAAAGAAAACAATAATAAAGATACTCAAAATGTGATATTATTGGCCAACCAAGCACAAGGGTGCAAATCAGTACACAAGGTGTGACAAATGTTAAATAATGGGTAGGTCCATGAGGATTGACTAAATTCTTTTACAACTGTAGTTGGTAGTCACATCATTTGATAAATGGGATCTTGATTTCATTGAGCCCATAGAGCTTATCTCCAATGCCTAATCCTATATAATCATATGTACTATCTCACTAAATGGATAAATGTTAAATTTTTGAGAAATACAAGGTGATGGGAAAGGTTGTTGTTGTCACAACTTGCATCATTTAATTTAATATATTAAAAGTCTAACCAAGCGTGTCCAAGAGGTTGTTTGCAATAAGGAATGGTACGAGTTTGGGGTTTTATATTTTAGAAAGGTGATTGGATTATAGATCATGCTCCACCAGGAGCTACCGAGAGTTATTCCTCTATCTACTTAGAACAACTAAGAGGGTTTCGTACTTCTAATTATTAACCTGAAACTTCAAATAGACCTACTGATTAAACACTAAGACATCTACTGATTTAGAAATATGAAATTGTGAAACAAATTGAACATAGTTGACTGAGATTACGTATGGAATTCTAACTTGAAAGTAAAATAAGTAAAAATTTAGAAGAAATGAACTATTGAACTTGAGGAATCAAACTATTCTAATTGCAGGTAATTCATCTATGCTAGAACTTATGGAATGAATCTAGTTACTCTTGCAAGAAATTAAAACTAAATTTCACATTTCACTCCATAAATTTTGTTCAACATGTTGACAACAAATATTCTTCTTCATTCTAACACAACAAACTCAACTAAACCACATTGATACTTTAAACTTGAAATGAAATCGATTTTGATCAACAATGCATCAAATGGTAAGAATAACTAGGTAAACAACAAATCCACATACAACTTTCAAATTGAAAAATTAAAAAGATGAATTTGCATGAACATGGAAATTGAAGTAATTCAAATAAAATTCACACAAGAGCACCTCCCTTTGGTCGAGCGGGCAATGTTCTTCCTCTGGTGGGATCTTAAAAAAATCTTCAGATCAACTTGCTATTTCATAAATTGATCCCCGTAAGGAAGTGAAACATGGTTTATAATTACAACTTGCAAAATACAATAACTCCTATAATGACTACATAACTAACTAAATTGTATTCCAAATTTAAGGTGTTTCCCACTAACCAGGTAACATCTACAAAAGTTAAATAGAACTAAAGGTTTTGTTTGAATGATGAGGCAATTAATTACAAGTGGACTTCAGGAGCCACCATGTATCAATAAGATTTTGAAAGTAATTCATCTTCGTAAAAGATGAAACTTTAAAGAGATCTATTTGTGCAACTGATTCGTATGATCAACTATTCACTGAGTTTCAAATCTTTGAACAAAGAATCATTAATGCAATGAAGAAAAATCTCCTTTATTTCAAAAAGGATTCAAATTATGAGATAAGATTCAATTAAATGCTATAAGATCTAGAAGAGTTAATCATAAAAGATATTCATTCATTTTCACATATTCGAACCAAAAAGTTATGCATTCATCATGGTTTATCAATTATAATCATAAGTTCATAATTAACTTAACATGTCACCAAAGTAAGGTACATCTAAGTATATAGATAATCACCATGTTAATTAATTAGAAAAATATGATAAGTTTTTATAGTCTAAACCATGCATCAAAAAGGTATTATTTTGATCCCATCACAAGGAATCCCAAGGTTGCTCAATTCTTATATGAAGAGATATTTTCAAGATATGGTATTGCATGAAATATTTATGTGTCTACAAGTATACCAAAAGAGATAGTAACAAATCAAGGTCCACGATTCACATCTGATTTGATTTCACAATTAGTAAAGGAATTTGAAATCAAACATAGGAAATCAATTCCATATCACCCATAATTTAATGAGAAAGTTGAGGTCACTAACAAGGAAAGTGGTTTTGTTTTGACTAAAATAGTTCATTCTCATAGGCAAGCTTAGGATATTATACTACTTGAAGAAGATTGGGCATATAGGACAACATGGAAGACTAGAATAAGGTTTATATCCAATAAGATATACTATGGAAAAACTAGTTCTTAGAATTAGGTTTAAATATAAGATAGTCCATATGGAAGTAGGATTGGAAATGGATCTCACTCAAATATAAATAGAATTCCTTTATCAAATTAATTTCCTTGATTAGATTAGAATGGAATATTTTCAGTATACAAAACTTATCTAGCAAAAAAAAGCAAGTAGCATGATCACTAAATCAAAACCAAGGAATTTAAAGAATATGATTGAGCATTGTTGTTTGGTTCAAGATACAAATATCATAAATAAAAGCTTCATAAAAAGTGGTTAGGGCCATATAAGACACGATGGGTGTTTCCTAACGGGACTCTTAAGCTCACTATAATAGGCCCTATTTTTTCACTCATATTTAATGGGCATTGGTTCAATTTGTACAAAAAACCATAGAATAAGGTCATTTTTTTGCAAAACCTATAACATCAATTCATTTTACCACCAAAAAAACCCCTCTCACCTATTATTTCTGATGACATTGTGTCATCCAACTCATCTTATACTCTTAATGGTATCATCAAACCACCATCATCACCCATATCCACTCCACATTTCTTGACTATTGATGAACCATCAGGTTTACCTACAACCATTTTTGATCCATAGATTACTCCAACAAATCACATGGACATGTTGTACAATCTATCATTCACTTTTTCTTTTCAAGTTGTTTTTTTCAAAAAACATTAGGACATGCAACATTCTACATCACTTGAGCCCTATTTGCACCACATCTAATGGAACCTGACTGGTGGCATTCAAAATGTTGTACTCCTCCATGCCTTTGTCAGTTAGTTCTTTCACATGTAACCAATGACATCTATTTCTACACACATATAGTGCATACTTAGAGGCACCCATAATGGCATGCAGTACACAATTTATCACCAAATTTCAACTTGTGAACACATTGCATCATATCATAATCAATGATAAAATTATTTAACTCAACTATTACATCAATAATATTGGAAATAAATCAAGTACACCTCTCTACCTTTCTGAGAGTTGTTTGCATGTCATGTATCATTCATCAATATTTTATTAAGTACTCCTCTGATTAATTTTATTTATATTTGTGTTATTATATATAGTTAATCTTGAATAATACACACATATTTTTATCCTCATATCACATATCCTATACTACCCTCTGTACCTTATCACTTTGTACCCATCACCTAGTCTATTTAATTTAAGGAAAACTTATGTTTTAGGTTGGGGGCAATAATTATGAGATTAGATGTATCTAGGTGTCTCCATGTTTATAAAGTAATAATTATTTGGGAAAGTATACAAATTTTAAGACTAATCTAATCCTACTTGAGTTATTCATACAAGTATAAATGAGTACATCAAAAACCATAGTGAATAATATAGATAGAATTTGGAGGCTAAATTTGCAAAGAATTGAGGTGATGAACTAGAAGGTAGTCCATTATCAAACAAAGGGAAGCTCAGTTTCTAATAAATTATGTCAAGTGAAAAAGAAGAAAGAGGTGGTATATTATAGAGAGAAAGAGAGTAGTAGTTTAGGAAATTTTATTGAAAATTTACAATAAATTAAGGATGGGAGGTCAAACAATTAAGAGAGAGCCCATGGACCACAATTTATTGCTCGCAAGTGTGAAAGATCTGCAATTCTTTGAGAGGTTTAGTTGGATACGCCATTTCTTAGAAAAAACTAAATTTAATAATAAAATGTTGAATAATTTTCAGATACTTTTGTAAACAATGAAGTCTTCATCAAGGGCCTTCATATGGAAGCCTTAGAAGATGCATTTTTTAAGTTTTGGAAATTCCATGAATAGGGGAAGATTATCCCACATCCCTAGATGTAGTATCAATAATGTTAAAATTTTCAAGACCAAGGGAGTGCTTCAAGTCCACCATTTAGGGAACCAAACAACTCTCTCTACTCTTGTTATGGAGGGAAGTATCTACACGTGTAATAATGTATTTAACTTGTGATTATTTCCACTCTTTTTTATATAGTGCCATTTTAAGATATTGATTCAGCTATGCCATTACCAACTATTCAATGTTATAAACTATCTTCATCATATGTTGAATAGGATACTAGTAGAATTTAGAAGGAAAAGGAATTAATCTTCCTTGTCACACAATTTTTGATAGTTTTTTGAGTCAAAAGAATTTTGTCTTCTATATACCCTAACATTTGATGGAATAAATTCAAACAATAGGACAACCTCCAAAATAGACTCCTCACAAATGTTACATCCAATGAGAATGATAGGGTTGATGAAAGGGTTAATAAAACCAACCCAAATAATGTGAAAATTGATGAAGTAGAGGAAATTGGAAACCTTGAGATTAATGTCTTAGATAATATGGAGAAAATTGTTATTCATCCTACACTACCTACCTCAGGCCACTATGCACATGGAAATGTAGGTTTGGAAAAATAATTAGAATAAGAACTTAAGATAGAGGACTTTCCACAACATCCACATACTACAATAGAAGGATCACCTAAAAATTCTCCAAGATTAATAGTGCTATCCTCACTAGAATATGTTGTTTATCCCCCATAAATAAGGTCTCAACAATGTAGGAATCTGCCTCATCTTCTAATAGTGGGAATGGGATGCAAAAATGTGTACACTCAAATAAGGGACATAAGGAAATTCCTAAAGAACATAGGAGAAAAAATAAATAGTATGAAGAGGGACACAATGAAGAAAACCAAGAGGAAGAAAAGTGCAAGGATGGACACCAAGATGAATTCAAGGTTGAGAAGGAAGTAAAATATCCTAAACATAAACATAAAAAGAAAGGGATGCAAAAACAAATAATCCCAAAAAGGTGTTCTCATCATCTTATGGAATGTACAATAATGAAAGGGAGCAAAGGGGATTGATCCTATTTCCTATTGCACATTAGGAGGAAAATAACCCACAAGTTCTAAGAGGACTTCAACACTAAATGAGTGCAATAATCCTTCACTCTAATTATTAGATGAGCTGATTTAGAGAAAAATAGTTGGACAATACAAGATATAAGAAAAAATAAGAAAAAATGACAAGTTGTAGAATAGACAGTCTGGCAGAAAACATACAGCTTTGTACAGGTACCAGAAATAGAAACTAGAGAACACCACTGAATTAGGATTTTAGTTTGATGTTGTTTTGAAATGAAGTGGGCACCTAGGGTTTCCTATTCCTTGGAGGAGGGTTCTTGGGGAATTCTATTCTTAGTTTTTTTTTACTGAACTCGGTTGCAGACTACTTGCCAGATTATGTACTTTTCAAATCTAAAATACTGAAAATGCCACTTGTACCTACACACAAAAAAATGAGGAAATTTTTGTGAAGATGGGAGTTTGCATCAGTCAAACCCCAATTTTGAATAAACCTTGAAACAAAATAAAATAAATGAAATAATGTTGTCATATAGAAGAGGCTAGATCTGAAAAATGAATTATATTATACCTTGGCAATGTGAATGCTTCTTTGAATGTGATCAAGTATGTTGATGAAATAGCTTTGATATCACACAAAAAAACAAAAGGAAATAATGAAAGACAAAACCTTGTTTAATGGATGTATTAGCTTGAAATAATGATTGATTCCAGAGAGAGAGAGAGAAGGATGACTTGAAGAGTTGATTGAATTCTTAAATGGATGTGGATGCTTGAACTATGATTTTCTTCCTTGATGGTGGAATCCTTTTCTTTTCCTTCCATGAGGAAAGGAAGTGTGATCCACAAAGAAGATTTCCTTGAAAATGCCTTAGAATGATTGAGATCTTTTTTGATAATTCTTGAGATGAAAAATTATAGAGGAGCTATTACAATAGCACAAATGGTCACATAGAAATGGAAAGAGAATATATCGAGGACAAGACAACACTCCATGATCTAACCCACTAGAAAAGAACTGAGAGTATGTAAAGAAAGAGATGATGAATCTAATAGTATAGAAAGTTTTATTATGGTAGGTTATCTATGGGAGAGAAGGGGAAAGAGTAGAAAGGATAGAAATATATATTATGCTAGTTCCACTCATCCCAAGAGAGAGAAAAGGTGGAGTTGACGGTCTAGAAAGTTATGTCATGCTAGTCAACTCTACCATGAAAAATTATTTGCACACAAGGTGGCCTATCCTAAGGAAAAAATTATCTCCTTAGCTAATTTGAAAAAGGGGATAATTCCCTTGGAAAGCTGAGTCTCCATAGGGGTCTATGAGAGTAATCAGTCCCAAGGAAAGCATAGTCTCCTTAGGGAACAACAAAGGTGATCAGTCCTAATAAAAGAATATTCTCCTCAAGGATTTATAAGAGTCATCAATCCTAAGGAAATCATAGTCTCCTTAGGGATCTATGAAAGTGATCGTTCCTAAGGAAAACATAGTCTCCTTAAGGATCTATGAAAAATATTAGTCCCAAGGAAAGCATAGTCTCTTTATGGATCTATAAGAGTGATCAACCCTAAAGAAAGAATAGTATCTTAGAGATTTATGAGGCTCCATAATTGATGCAAGGAGGGATATTACTTAGGGCCTAGGGTGATCCCAAATACCAAAACAAATTGCACATACACAATATGGAAGAAACAACACAAGAAGGAGAGAAGAAACAACATATACTTTTCATTAATTGATCAAACTCAATACATATTAGGTTGTAAGGCCTTCCCAGTTTTGGCCATATACATTCAAATGAATTATAGAATGATCTTCATACATGCATGGTCACAAACCTGCCATCCAAATATATCATACTTAATCTTCTATCACAATCAAATACCAAATTCCTACTCTAGCAAAACTCACTGCTAAACTAAGAATAGCGAACCAAATATATACAAGAGTCCACCAAAGAGGTCAGCACTCAAATCTTGAAGAAAGAGATAGATTTAGGTCCACACAGATCCCAATGAGAGACCCCACATTAATTTCACCATGGGAATTAAATGCAAAAGTTGGCCAGATCAGGATAAACAACTCGGTAAGAAGATAAACGAGTAACAACAACAACTCGATAAGAAGAGAACTGAGTAACAACAACAACTCGGTAAGAAGATGACCGAGCAATAGAAAAGACTTGATGAAAGAACCCATCGAGAAGCAAAAATACATCAAGACTCATCGGTAAAGTTAGATAGAATAAGTAACTAAGCAACAACAGTTACTGAGCACTTCATTGAGAAGCTTCCAAACAAACTAAAGAACAAAAGAAAACATATTTTTGGTTGAGAAAAATTTCCAAGAACCCAAGATTCTCCTGCATCAGACACCTGGGGTTAAAATAAAATGATTCCCCAAATCATGTGTCAAGTCCAACCTAAAATGAATCCAACTTAGATTGATAAATAAAAGATGAGTCCTCAATCAATTTTCTCTTCCATTGTATTAGATATTCCATGTACTCTTTCCCTCTTGTACTTCTGCCAACTCTTTGTTTCAAAATCTGTTCAACTTCCTCTATCTATTTCTTAGGATAATCAATCGGTACTATCAATTCTTCATCAGATTCATGATATTCATAAAAGTCTAAAATATTTAATATAGGTGATATATCCATGTCATCAGGTAATTCCACTTCATAAGCATTTCCAATGTCAAGTCTTCTCAATATTTTGGAAGGACCAAATTTCTTCATCTTCAATTTACCATATGTTCCAATAGGAAATATTCCTTTCTTCAAATGAGCCATTAATGCATCACCAACTTCAAAATTTTTATGTCTCCTTGATTTATCTGCACTATCCTTGTATTTTTGATTACTTTTCTCCAGCTTCTATTTTACATCTTCATGCAATGTCTTCATAAAATCAGCAAACTTTTCTACTTCAACACTTCTTTTCTCTTCTCCAACAATGTCTCTCAAGTCTAATATACCTCTCAGTTGTGTGCCATGCACAATAAAGGTATCTTTCTAGTACTTCTATTTACTAGACTGTTGTATGCAAATTCTGCTTGTGCCAACATCAAATCCTAATTACTCGGTGTGTCTCCAACTAAAAATATCAAAAAGTTACGCAAACTTCAGTTTACAACCTCTGCTTATCCATCATTCTATGGATGAAATGTAGAACTATACATCAACTTAGTGTCCAACTTCATCCAAAGTATTTTCTAGAAATAACAAACAAATTTACTCTCTCGGTGAGAGATAATACTCTTCGTTAATCCATGCAATCTGACAATCTCTTTAAAGAAAAGAACTTCTATATGTACTGCATTTGATGTTTTCTTACATGGTATAAAATGTGTCATCTTAGAAAATCTATCCACAAAAATAAATATGGAATCAATACCTATTGTTGTCCTCGGTAAGCCAAGAACAAAATCCAAGCTGATATCACTCCAAGGTTTCTTAGGAACATTTATCGGTGTATACAAACCAGTATTCTAACTCACTCATTTTTAAACTTGACAAACTCCACATCATTTCACAAATTTATGAACATATTTATAAAAATGAGGCCAAAAATACCTTTCCTTAAGAAAACACAATATCTTATCAATACCAAAATTTCCATCCAAACCACTACTATGTTTCTCCTTTATCAAATTAGTTCTCATTGATCCTCTTGGTATGCACAACTGAATACCTTTGAACAACATATATTACTGAATGAAGTAGTCTTCATACTTACTTGACTAATTTGGAATAGGTTCTCTGCACACTCTCCACTGCTTAAAAAAATTAGGATAATTTTCATACAAATGTTTCATATCATCAAAACCAAGAACTTAAATTCTCATTTCAGCCAACAAAGATCTTCTTCTACTTAATGCATTAGTAACTCAGTTAGAAACTCCACTCTTATGCTTAATCACAAATGTGAAACTCTATAAATACTCTACTCATTTCATATATCTCTGATTCAATTTATTTTGACTACCCAAATACTGTAAAGCCTTATGATTAGTATACAACACAAATTAACTCGGCATCAAATAATGTCTCCATTTCTTCACATCTTGAACAATAGCATAGAATTCTTGAGCATAGACAAAATATTTCCTTTTAGAATCATTCAACTTTTCACTAAAGAAAGTAATAGGTTTACCTTCTTGAGTCAACACAACTCCAATTTCACTTCCACTTGCATCACATTCAACTTAAAATACCTTATTAACATCAGGTAATCCTAACATAGGTAATTCAACAACCTTTAGCTTCAAATTCTCAAAACTCTTATCAACTCCATGTGTCCATTTGAATTCTCTTTTGTCACCTCTCATTGTCTCAGTCATAGCATTACAAATAGAATTGAAATTTCTGATAAACTTTCTGTAAAAGCTTGCCAATCCATGAAATGATCTTACCTCACTGACATTCTCAGGTGTAGGCCAACTAAGTATAGCTTCAACCTTCTCAGGATCCATCTTTAAACCATTATATGAAATCAAAAAACCTAAATACACAAGTTCTTCTTTCATGAAGGAACACTTTTTCAGATTTATCAGCAACTTTTCCTCTTTCAATCTTTGCAATACTTGTCTTATATGCATCAAATTCTCTTCTCTAGTCTTACTGAATATCTGAATATCATCCAAGTATACAATCACACTTTTATTCAAGAATTTCTTCAAAACTTTGTTCATTAACCTCATAAATGTACTCGGTGCATTAGTTAAACCAAAAAACATAACCAACCACTCATACAAACCTTCTCTCATCTTGAAAGCAGTCTTCCATTCATCACCTTCTCTAATTCTGATATGATGGTATCCACTCTTCAAATAA
Source organism: Thuja plicata (assembly GCA_018584345.1). Classification (NCBI taxonomy): domain Eukaryota; kingdom Viridiplantae; phylum Streptophyta; class Pinopsida; order Cupressales; family Cupressaceae; genus Thuja; species Thuja plicata. Next base: position 3,756,410 of record MU224399.1, read on the forward strand.
ATTTTGGTAAAATATCTTGCTCCACTCAAAAAATCCATTATATCATCCATCCTTGGTATAGGAAACCTATACTTCACTGTAATCTTATTTATTGTTCTTGAATCAGTTCACATTCACCATTCTCCATTCTTCTTAGGTGCCAATACAGCTGGTACTGCACATGGACTCAAAATTTCTCTGATCAAACCCTTGTTCAACAACTCATGAACTTTTCAGTTAAGCTCTTCATTCTCAGTTGGTGTCAACCGATATGATGCCTTGTTCGGTAAACTAGCTCTAGGAATCAGATCCATACAATGACTAATATCTTTGATTGGTGGAAAACCATTAGATATATTATCTAAAATGATCTCCTTGTACTCAGTGAGTAACTTCTCAACTTATGCAGGAATTTCATCTTCTGTATTCTTACTCGGTTTGTTAGGAATCAAAGCATAACAAATATCATCTCTTTTCAAATCCTTAACAAATTTTCTACCTTCCATCAAAAAATTTTCACAGATGTACATATCTCACCAACAGATTCTTCAACCAAAGGTAACAATATTTGTTTCTTACCATCAACCCAAATAGTATATCTATTCACTCTTCCATCATGTATAGCATGTCTATCATATTGCCAAGGTCTACCAAAAAAATATGACAATAATCCATTGACATAATATCACACAACACCTTATCATAATACTTTCCATTTTTTAGATTCACAAAACATTGTTCACTCACCACTAATGTATGCTCATCCTTGATTCATGAGATTTGATAGGGTTTTGGATGCTTCATCCTTTCCAACTGCAACTTTGTGACCATTTCCTTAGATGCCAAATTCTCCAAGCTTCCACTATCAATAATTACCTTCCAAACTTTTTCTGCAACTCTACATCTGGTCTTGAACAAAATTTTCCTGACAGGATCTTGCTTTTCTTTCTCACTCCATAGTATTCTTCTGATCATTAGATTTTCTTCCTTTTCAGGTTCATTTGGTGACTCTTCTTGAACCAAAGCATTTATGCTACTACCGACTTTCTTACTTGCATGTGTACACTCAAAAGATTGATGTCCTTCTTCACCACAGTTGTAACAAGTTCCTTAGAACCCTCTTCTTCTATAAACACCTCAGGAGTAATTTCCTCTTCCTTGGTATGAACTTCCACCTTTCCATTTGGTCTTTCCTTTATCTTGAGATGTGTCTAAAATTGACTTGTTTGGTTTAGATCTAGTATTTTCACCATGAGATCTACCTCTTCCTCTAGGGAATCTACCACCTCTACCTCTTTTTCTTTGTTTATATCTCTTGTTCAATTTCTCCTCATCTTTTAGGGAAAATTGATATTCCTCTTAAATGCTTTCCATCTTGACCAAAGTGATCTCATCTTATATAGAAATTCTTAATCCATTCAGATATCTTTCTATTCTTTCCACCTCATCTTCCACATGTCTAGATCTGATGTCTAATCTGTAGAATTCTTCAATATAATATTTTACTAAGCTATTTTTTTGCTTCAAACTTTGCATTCTCCTAATAAGGTTAATCTGGTAATCACAAGGTAGAAAATTTCCTTTCAATTTGTTTATCATCTTATCTGATACCTTGATTTTGTCTTTACCTTTCTTCTTTCAATCCAATTGCAGATGCTCCCACCACAAGGATGCATGACCTTTCAACTTTGTGCTTGAAATATTCACCTTCTTCTCTTTTGATACATTCTCATATTCAAATTATTTTTCCCTCTTAGTTATCCAGTCTATCAATTCATTAGAATCCAATTTTCCATTATACTTATGAGGATTAACCTGAGGTGTGGACTTCAAACTTATCAATGCTCGCAAGAATATCTCTTCTTCCTAATCCATAACAGGTGCAGGTGTAGCTTCGCCTTGCACTTCTTCAAGTTCATCATCACTAACATCTTCAAGATGTATTCCTCTACACTGGGATGTCTCAACAACTTCCAATCTTCCAACCATCTACCTTAACATATCAGCTAGACCTGGATCTACATTTCCTCTCCCATGAACCATCTTGAATCCCTTTGTAATTGTAGGTCAAATCATAATCTACCACCCCACAACAATATCAACCAACTAGGGTTAGGGATTACAAGAAGGAACTAGATCTCACCTTCGTCTGATACCACCTAACACAAGGAGGTATAATACTTAGGGCCTAGGGCACTCCCAAATACCAAACCCACTTGCAGATACACAATATGGAAGCAACAACAAAAGAAGGAGAGAAGAAACAACATATAATTTTCATTAATTGATCAAAATCAATACATGTCAGGCTATAAGGCCTTCCTCATTTTAGCCATATACATTCAAATGAATTATAGAATGATCTTCATACATGTGAGGTCACAAACCTACCATCAAATTATCTAATACTTAATCTTCTGTCACAATTTGATACCAAATTCCTACTCCAACAAATCTCACTCCTAAACTAAGAATAGAGAACCAAATATATACAAGAGTCCATCAAAGAGGTCGGCAATCAAATCTCAAAGAAAGACCCAGATTTAGGTCCACACAGATCCAAATGAGAGACCCCACATTAACTACACCATGAGAATTAAATGCAGAGGTCAGCCAGATTAGGATAAACAACTCGGTAAGAAGATAATCGAGTAACAACAACAACTCGGTAAGAAGATAACCGAGCAATAGAAATAACTCAGTTAAAAAACCCATCGAGCAGCCAACATACACCGAGACTCATCGGTAAAGTAAGACAAAATAAGTAACCGAGCAACAACAGTTACCGAGCACTTCACCGAGTAGCCTCCAAACAAACTAAAGAACAAAAGCAAACATATTTTTGGTTGAGCAGGATCTCCAATAACTCAAGATGCTCCTGCATCAATAATGTACAAGGAGGTTTCATTCATGCCCCCCTCCTTATGACCATGACATAGGACTATGGTGGCATAATAAGAAAAAAGAGAACAAGGGTACATACTTCCAATAGCTAGGAGATATTCTTAAAAGAACAATATATACCATAGCCTTAGAAAAGTGGGGAGACTATTATAATCCAAGGAATAGATAATAGTGAAAGAATACCAACAAGTGCAAAGAGACCCTTGAAAGGAAGATATATTGAATAAAATACATTTACCTTAAAGAGGAGTTCTTGAAAAAAGATAACATCTTAGATAAAAAGAGGGATAGAAGAACAAGAATGCATCGTTTAGCCCTCCTATTGCTAGGCGGAAAAGGGATTCTTGATTAAGGATGACACACTTTAATCCCCCAGTTAAGATTATTTTTTTAGAATGAAAATATTGTTACAAATAAGGGAGAGGTTGTAATAAAGGGTACACACCTCTTGTGTAAGAGAGAATCTTAGATCAAGACAAACAATTCCATATAAGAAAAGAATGTCATATGATAAAAAAATTCCACCCCACCAACGAAATTGGATCCTTAGAGAGAGGAAGGAAGGAAAAAAATCTTACCCCCAATCATGGAGGCAATAGAAAATAAAACACATTATGCATACTGAGCTAATGATAAATTATAATAGATAGAAACCTCCACACAAGGAAGAGATTGTAAGAAAATATATCAATCTCCAAAAAAGAGAAAGATCTTAGAACAAGTCCATGGATTGAAGGACATTATAGTATAAGATATTCAATCAATAAAGAGATAAAGGATCCTTTAGAAGGCACATGAATAAGATATAAAGGGCTTTCCACCCAAGTGAAAGGACAAGGGAAAGCACCTATTATGCTCCTCACAATGAACATCATCTAAAAATAAGTGCCCCTAATGAAGTAAGATGCTAAGATTACATGACAAAGAAAAACATAATAGGAAAGAGGAATGCTAAGGTATGTTTTTTATATCCAGAAAATACACAAGACATTTTGTTAAGAAAATAAGAGATCTATCTACTAAATCTTGAACAAATTGTCTAAACTTTTTCCATTCAGCAAGATAATGTCTATTTCTATGATGAAAAAGACAATTAAAATCACCATTATGAGATCTTTGATTCTTTGGAAATTGTAGAAAAGGGAAAAAACAATTAGTATCATATTTAAGTCTCAAAAAGATTCTTCTAGCCAAAGCTAAACAATATTTAAAAGGTGTAAAAATAGAAGGTTTTGGTAAAAGAAATTTTATTTGAGGCTTTTGTTGGGATGAAGAAAAATGAATAAGATTGGAAGAATACAACAAAGTGGTTGCTTGAGATATAAATCCTAGACCACATATACTGACTTGTGTAGGAGGATCTATAAGGAATTTAATACCTTGTTCATTAATACCAAGACCTTGTCCATTTAACCTTTTTGAGAAGAAATTTTATAACCCACATTATAATTAGCTTTTAATGTAGAGGGAGAATGAAATTCATATAAAAGAAGTACATAAATTAGCTTCTTTAAGTTCACCCATTAAGGTAGGTTTAGAAGGGGAGGATCTAGGTCTCACAATATGAGATTGTTAGGAGCATGATATCTATACTAATTATTAAGGGACATCCTAGGAGAAGGATTTATGCTAGTGTCATCTTTACATTCATAATTTTCCACAAATACCCTTCTGTAATTAACATATTCCATGTATTTTGTTAAAAGTATTGTGAGAAAATTATATGAAATATGGATAAAAGCCTTGAAAAATGCTTTATAAGAAGGAAGAACATTTGAAATTATCATGATTCCAAATGAATGAATAATATAAAGGAAAAAAACACCATGAAATGCAAGAAAGTAGTATCTACTTGATGTGATTGATAAATGGAAGCAAGAAGAAATGTAATAACATGAGATATCACACACCAATCTAACTTAGTAAAATCCATGATGAAAATGAAAGATACCAAAATTAGATCTAAGAATACAATATATGAGATATAGAAACCAAATAAAAATGGAAAAGTCGTGCGTTGGGGTAACCAACATGTACAATAAGAAGAGAGATGCAAGGGGGATTGATCTTATTTCCCATTGCACATTATGAATGAAAATGAATTGTGAGGCTTAAGAGGACTTAAGCATTGAATGAGTACAAAAATCCTTTACTATAATGATTCAATGATTTTATTTAGAGGAATATAGATGGATGATACAAGACAGAAGAAAAAATAAGCAAAATGACAAGTTGCAAAATAGATAGCCTGACAAAAAATAGACAACTCAATACGGGTACCATAATTAGAAACAAAAGAATGCCAGTAACCTAGGATTTTATTTTAATGTTGTTGTATAAGGAAGAGGGTTCATGGAGTGTCTTTTTCCTAGGAAGAAGGTGTCCATGTGTCATATTCCTAGTGTTTTGAATGAACTCAGTTGTAGACTACTTGTCAGGCTCAATAATTTTTGGATTTGAAATGGTGTGAATGCCACCTATACCTGCACATAGAAAAATGAGGAAAATTTTGTGTAGAGGTGGGTTTTCTCCATTTTAACCCCAATTTGGAATCAAACTTGAAATGAAATGAAATAAATGAAAGTGTGTTGTCATATAGCAAAGGCTAGATCTGAAAATTGAAGTGTATTATACCTTGACAATGTGTATTATAGCTTTACATTCACACAAAAACCCGAAATGAAATGATGAAATATAAAATCTTTTGTAATTGATGTTGTAGTTTTCCACAATTGTTGATTGTAGAGAGAGAGAGAAGGATGAATTATAAAGTTTAAGACTTGAATATTTAAATAGATGTAGATGCTTGAATGTATGTAGATGGATGCTTGAACTATGATCTTATTCCTTAATGGTTTAAATCTTTTCTTTTTCTTAAATGAAGGTGTACTATCCTAAAAAGTAAGAACCCTTATTAGGTGCTCATTTTTAGCCCCATTTTAGTAATGTATGGGTTCCTACATTTATTTCACATTCTTTAAATAAACATTATTTGTTCAAAACATGGGAATGGATCTAACTTTTATGCATGATTTCCCATTTTTCCACCTATCACTTAATTCATCTTCCACCTAGGACCTATGCATGCATTTTCATATTTTGGGATTTGCCATGATTTCCTACCAGACTGTGGCTTTCACCACCCCTTTTTGGCACACTCCCCTAAGTCATGGGAAAATTTTGAATAAATTTTCCCGGACAAGGTCGCCCAGGTTGGATTTTTCCTAGACAAGGCCACCCAGGTCAACCTTGTCCTAGACAAGGCCATCTAGGATGGCCGTATCTTATAGCTTTGTACTTTAATTGGATTCAGGCCTGATGTGGGGGTTTTTCTCATAGATTTTTAATTAAGGTCAGCCCTAAAAAATTTGAGCCCCAATATGTGTATAATAAGGCATCAAAGTCTCTCATTTTTACATTTCATATCTACAATCCATCTTCATAAAATCATTTTTCAATCTATTGTGTATTCAATGGATTTAAGTGCAAGCAATCATCCATTGTTGAAGGCATCCATAATCAAGCATTCAATCCCATTAAGCATTAAAGTGAAAGGAAGCCATCAAGGTCCATCAAAAATTTCAAATCTTCATACCATCATGCATTGAAGACATTTTCTTCAATAGATCTAGCTTCTTTCCCTCATTGAGGTCAAGCAAAGGAGTTTGCAATCCAGGAAGGAGATCTACATTCATCTATCAAGTCTTCTTCTCTTTCTTCCTCAATCAAACATTGTGGAAAACTAAAACATTCTTCATTCAAGGATTTGGTTTCATGATTTACTATTGGTTTTTGTGTAGTACAAGCTATTGCATCAACACTTTTGATCATCTCCAAAGAGGCGTTGCATCATTGAGGTATAAGATGATTTATGTTTTAGATCTAGATTCTATTTCATCTTTCCTTATGAAATTTCAATTAAATTTCAAGGTTAATTCCTAAATAGGGGTTTTACCAAGACAAACCCCTTTCCAAAAAAATTTCCCCTTATTTTCTATGTGTAGGAACAATGACAAAAATTTTAGATTTGGATTCGGGAATCTCAGAAATAGTCGCAAGCCCTCAAAAAATTTCATCAGATTTGGAGTTAAAAGGACAAGGTCACAATTTCCACCCTCATCCTAGACTAGTTTTTTCCAATTTGGCCTCATCCTTTGGGTATGAAATTTCCACATAAGACAATTACATGCATCAGAATCCTAGATCCACAGTTTTACCTGATTATGAAAGCTCTACAACATTTAAAATCAGATCTGAAGGTCAATCTTCCTCTTCTTGCTTCAAAGATGAGTTCATTCCTCTTGTTTGTACCTTGCACTTACTTTATAGATCATATTTACTATCATTTATATATAATTATAATTTCCTATAAGAATACAAATACCCCCTTTTACATAGGTCTTGCATTATCACCCTTCATCTCTCAGTTGTACTAATCATATTGGTTTAAGGGTGGGTTTGTATTCTAATGCATAATATGATTTTGTGAGTGATCTACATCCTAGTATTTTTCACCATTTCTTATTATACATTTTGGTAAACCTAACTCCGTACATTTCCATTCTGATTTTGGTATTAGATCCTCTTTCTATTGATTTTTCCATTATATGCATTTAGATCTATCATACTTTTGATGTAGTAGTTAGATCCTCTTTGTATGGATTTAGATACATCTAGATCTACTTTGTGTGCATTAATTTCATGACTTGCTATTAAGTTTCATTGATTTGTAAACACTTCTTTCTTTATTTTCATGTTGTAAAAGTTATTTAAGGCATTAACCTGAAACCATTCTATCACTTTTGAGATAAAACATCATCCTCCTATTAACTTCCATTTACATTATGTTACCAACAAAAAGAATCAATTTCATGCATGTTATATTTCTTTGTCTTATCTTATACCACCTTATAAGGATATTAGAGAAAGAAGATGATTTTAAAATTTCTCTCAATGGTCTTCCTCTTTTGGGAGGAGAGTTAATGATTGATGTTAACTCTTCTCCTAGTATAAGCCTTATCTATGACGATACTTTAGTTAATGATGATGATACTTAGCCTTCTATTTCTTTCAAAGAATTCCCCTTTAAGGATCAAAATTTAGTGAGTCATAACAATTCCTCTCCTAAATTGTGCTTCATTCATAAAGATGTTCCTACCCTTGACGATTCTCCTATTTGGGATGAACCCCTGGACAATAACATTGATTACTCTCTCCCTCTTGAAGAAAACTTGGTAAAAGAAGATGAGATAATGGTTGACGTTTCTTCTTCTTCCTCTGAATATGATGCGTTCATGATTTATATTTCTCCTTCTCCTAAGACATATCCCCTTTTTGAATATATTTTAGAGAAAGAGGAGGACATTATAAATACTTTTCTTCATATCACCTTACCTTCATTAAACACTCCTAGAGACGAAGCATTAAAGAAAATAGCTAATCCCTACTCTAAGGACATCTTGGAAGAAGAAGATCATATCATTACTAATGATCTCCCCTCTAATGATGAACCCAAGAATAATAAAGAACTTGATCAAGTCAATATTTTAATGTTTTGAGTAATAAAACACCTAAGGTTGTTCATGCTCAACCTACAGTAGAAAACAAGCCTGTGATAATTGTCAAAGGATGCACTCAATCGAATTTATTCCAAAAAATTAACGAACATGTGGTTACTATTAATGTTTGTCCTCAACATTCTTCTCCAAATTTCACTACACCTATGATTACGGTTAAAGGATATAATCAACAAAATTATTTTCAAACTATGAATAAGCCAATTATAACTCTGAAAGAAAAATCTAGGATTCCTTTTGAGTTTATTAAGGATTATTACATGGTGGCTCACACCTATCATACAAGAAAAAATACTCAACCTAATAATCTAGTTGTTCCTACTTCTCTCCCACCTTCTCACCTATGCTTCCTCCTCCAGCCCATCTTCCTCAAAATATGGGAAAGAAGTATCACTTAATAGAACAACTCAGTAATTTTCCTGCTAAGATATATTTTTGGGAACTTCTTCAAACTCCTCCTACATATCATGATGCCTTGTGGAATGCTTTAACCACTCTTCCAACTCCACAACCTAATAAAGACAACATCAATTCCTTTTTTCAATGCATGCATGCTACTCCTGTCCCAGCTCAAATTGTGTTTACTCAAAATAATTTACCTTCTAATAAATCCAAGATTGATACGATTCTCTTATGGTTCGTGTCCTTATTAATAGTAATCTAATTAAAAAAAATTTAACTGACAATGGCTCAGGACTTAATGTTTGTAGTATTGGACATGTTGAAAGAGATCAAAGTTGTTGTTTCAACTATTAAACCTAATCAAATTCCTATTCATGGCTTTGACAATGTTGCTTAGAAAATATTAGGAATCATCACCTTGCCTATTAAGGTAGGTATGGTTAATCTATATATGTTATTCATGTGATTCCTAGACCTCTTGTTATAACCTTCCTTGGTTATATGCTATACATGTTTTTCTTTCCACTCTTCATCGAAAATTCAAGTTTGTCTACAACAATTCGATGTACACAGTTATGAAAGATGATGGACCAAATATTTGTTTGCATACTGAACCAAACAATAAACCTATTTCTATTGAATAAAAAAAAGATCCCAAACATAGGGTTGATTCCTCCCCTACTAGTGTTCTTTCATATGACGATTGGGGGTCTTTAGATTTCACACCAAATTATGTTGGAGAATACAAAGTCCCAACATTTACACTTGAAAAATCTAAACCTACCAAAGAATGCAAAACAATAACTCATCTTTTTGATGATATTAGTAATAATTTTGTTGCTACTTCTACTCCTAACAAATTTTTAGAAACTATCAAACTTTATTGTTATGACATAGCAACTTACGAGGCTCCATTAACTCTTTCTAATATGGCTTCTCATTATGACCCTGGTTATAATTTATTAGTGAAACATGGATTCAATGGGAATGGATGTGGAAAACATGAAAATTATTATGGATTAGTATTTAATCCTTACAAGAAGCCACAAATAGCTACTCTTAATTTTAACACTATCGTGATTCACAATCCCAAATATAGTCTAGGATATGTGCAACAAAGCATTGAGAATAGTGAGAAACATATTGAAGTTGTTTTCAAGTCTCCTCCTTTTTCCACGTCTTCTCCTTTATCATATAACACTTATTCTATATCTAACTTTAATCAAGATGTCATTTTTAATCCTAACCTTCTTCATGCTAAGGTGATTCTAGGCCTAAACAAAAAAATAAACATAGTCAAAATATTATGAATCTTCCTTTCTGCATGTATCACTGATATCATGGTCACTCTAATAATGAATGTCAAGCCTTACATTACAAAATTAAAAAACTCATTTATAATGATATCATTCAAATATCATGTCACAATGAGTTCTTTGAATAATATTCAAGTCCCTATTATGTTGCTCCATGCTATGTAACATTGTTAGCCTATCCCTTTCAAGCTCATTGTCATGCATGGTGTGATCATACTTTGCAAGTATCATAATAGGTCTTCTTTCTCTTTATCCTTGTCTCCACACTTGAGGGGGAAAGGGTATTATATCAATCTCTATCATCCTCTTCAAGGATCCATTTTCCCCTTGGTTAAGAAACATTTTTTTTATCATGTGACATCTAATCTTACATAGAAATGTTGGCTTTCATTGAGGATATGCATCCTTGATCATAACCTTTTTCCTTGTTCTTCATTGGGTTTCCTTGGTAAATAGATCCTTTACCTTGGAGACTAACAATGTGTCATCTTTTGATAGGATACCATTTACACTCCATGCATGGTATCTCTTTACATTTGTCCCTTCCTTGACCTCATAGGACTTGTGACCTCTTTGGATTGGACTAGGTTTTGCTTTTAGATATTGTCTTGGCGTTAAAATTTCTTTATCCTTCTTCATTTTTCCTTAAGAAGTCAAAACGATACTTATTTTTCCATCTTAAGGGGGGGGGGGGGTATGCATACCCTCCTTATTGCATACATTTTAAACATGATAGGTAGAGTGCACTAGCATACTACAATTTTCTAGGCCTATATCACTCTTATTTTGCATTTTCACGTAGAGTACATTAACATGATATAATTTTCTAGTGATAGATGACTCTCTTTTAACATTTTTAGGATTGGTTGACTAGCATAACACAATTTTCTAGACTATTTTACCTATCCTTCACCTTTTTAGTATTGGTTGGATTGTAATGCCCTACCAAGGAACCCAGGAGAACTAACCTAAAACATCCAACTAAGTTAACATGACAATTTTTTTTAAAATGTTAACAAACAATAATGATAACAATGTGGAAGAAACACAATGAAAAACATGACATATACATAAATTCAAAACAAACATAGATTACAAATCTCGAGGGTTTCTTGATGTAGAATTACTTAAGAAAACTAATCCACGAAGAACAACTATAAAGAAATAACATAAAAGATACATCAACTGAATCCATAATATACTTCTCATATAATAAGACCACATATACAACTGATACCCAAGGTATACATACATGAATTAACATTCAATGCACAAGTCGCATGGAATGCAATAATACATAACAATACAATATATCTTTTGGAAGGATGTCAACCAATATACATATATCATACAAGTATAGGACTCATGAAACTGAACAAATCTTCAAAAGAATCAAAAGGTAGAACTACAACAAGGATCATCCAAGCATGAAGAGGAACCTCAGATCTCAAATGGTAATAGAATCACTACCACCCAACCTTGTGGAACCAAAGGTCCACTCCCACCGTGCTGAGCAAATAATATCAGGCTCACTCACATGGGTATACAACAAGAAGGTAAAATCAAAGGTATACAAGACATCACAAAGAAACACATAGGAAGATCCTAGAAGCTCTCTGAAACACAATAAGGAATCTACACACTATCAGAGCCACCTGACACATATAGGATAACCTAATTTGTATATAGGAAAGTGAAATCACATAAATCTACTCTTGAGTTACCCTAGTAGTCCTCCATGGACACTGGCCCCCCAAGTGACTATATGTGGCTCAGTAATCCTTTCATGAAGACAAGGGTCCTAACTCCCATCCTAGCCTATAATAGCACTCAAGGCATGGGAAGAGACTCAAACATCTTATTAGTTCATTTTAAAATTCCTTTAATGTTTCATGTTTTCACTTATTAAGTAACTTGCCAATGAGTTACCCTAGTAGCCACTTAGGGCCCTGGCCCCCATTGCAAGCCACTTCCATTCTATACAGTTAGTTAACCTACCTAGGCTCATAACAATATCATGAAGGTATATCATAAATCTCAACACTGCTTCCTGCCCATACAGGAATACACTGGTTCTCAATTAACCATAACAACTTAAAGTACTCTCACAAGATCATATAAGACAAGCTTAGACAAACCAGGTTGGGTATAAAGATAGAGACCAAAATTGAGATCATAAGGAACGTGCATTGAAAATCACACAAGGCACCTTAAAGAATTAAATCCCAAAACCTTTGGTTTCATAACCTAAAAGAAAATGTAGTTCCTAGATACAAAATAATTAAGCCACAAAGAATGCAATGACATACACATCATTATAAAAGTCACACTTGACTAAGAGAGTACATGTGAAATAATCCATGCATAACTACTAATAAAAGTTATTGGAAAACATCTATATACTTATAAAAACATTCAAATCAAGATTCAAAATAGATCATTTCAAGATTACATACTTAAATGAGTTAAAAAAAAAATTCCCATAAATACGCATCATTCCTAAATCCAATGAATTAAATAAAACAAAAGCTATTATACGATTGTCCTTTCACCAAACATTGTTGGAAATGGCTATGTAGAAAATTTAATTGGTCGACAGCCTTTAATGACAATCTCTGGAATTTCTTGAGATGTTGGCCCCAAAATGGTCCCAACATGTACAAAAAGATTTGGAGAATTGCTTCGTCAATCCTGGTATGGGAAATTTGGAAAGAAAGAAATAGAAGAAATTTTACAGACATAAAAATGGATAGAGAATCATTGATCAAAAAAATAGAAGCTAGTATTATAGAAGTCACTAATAATCATCTAAGAAACACCTACAAAGAAGAAGGATCATTCTCTGATTGGGACACAGATTTAAGAAAGAATTGGAATAACTCAATCAACCCACAACTATTGTATCCCAAGGCTAATAAGTTAGCAAGAATCTTATTCAAATGGAAACCTCCTTCAATAGGATGGCTGAAATTGAATATTGATGGAGTGTCTCGAGGAAACCTAGGGAAAGATGGTTTGGGGTGCATTATACAGAATGGATGTGGAGAATGGGTAATTAAAAGGGCTAAACCCCTAGGCATCTCTTCTAATAACCTAGTGGAACTAGAATAATTAAATGAAGGTCTGAAATTAGGCATAAAGGGTGGGTTCCAAAAGTTATTTATCATTTCTGGACTCTCAGATTATCCTCAATGCTATGAGAAAAAGATGCACTCCTAACTAGATCTTAAATTCAAAACTCGAATAAGTAATAGACCTTGTAGATAAGTTTCAGGAAACAAGATTTGAGCATATTTTTTGGGATGACAATAAAGAGGAATATGCCTTAGCAAATAAAGGTGTTGATGGGGAAGATTTCACTTTGTTTAATCCCACATTTAGGCTAAGTCTCTAGTATCTCACGATACCTTCTTATTATTTAAACGACAATCATATACCCTAAACTTTAGAATAGGTAGAAAAAAACTTTAACTCTCCTTATCGTCATCATGATTGGATTTATTGGCCAGTCACTCTTAATGGACCCCCTAAATAGAGTGATAGGCATGCACTTGTATTAAGGGTCGTATCTAATTTTAACTAATTATGAAAGATAACATTACAGAACATTGTTACATTCTAGAAACCTTTAGAAACATTGAAATATGAGCACTATTATTTGTAATCTCTATACCAATCTCTAATTATTATCATCCCTCAAAAATAGGGTCACTGAGAACTTTGTAATGACACCAATCTCCTTGATGTCATGACACTTGACTACCACTCAAGTTGATCATTTGTCGAGATGGAACATTGAGAAAGATCTGGAAAGACTGCTCTTATTCTAGAAATGTCTTGAGGCTTCTAGTTCTAGAATTTAGACCTCTCTATCTAGTATGAAAAAATATCAAACTGTAGCGCTCACTCTTTCCCCTATTTTCAAATAGAATAGAGACATCCATTTCTCTTTACCACTGGTAAAAAGAAAGAGCTATGGCATTCGTAGGGCATATGAAGACCGAGCGTTGGGAAAGCATCCTGAAGAAGGTTGATGATATTACTAGATTAGTTGTCAAGAAAGTAATCAGGGAAAGAGACTTGGACTATAGTAGAAGTTGGTGAACTAATGGATACATAATAGGAATTTTAATAGCCACAACATTTCACACGAAGATCAAGTTCTGGGAAATCAAGAAGTTATGCATTACTTTGTTTGATGATACATGGCTTAAAGGCCTAGATAATGTGGTAGAGAGAATTTTTAAGTGACTAGAAATACCACATCTGAAGGATTATATGTCTTGGCTTATTGGAAGCCTCAAAAATCTCAATGTTTGCAAATGTCCAATCTTGTACATCAAGAACATCGAGGCTTTTGAGAAATTGTGGGCAGAGATGGTCAAATTTCTGCAATTTCTCCTAAGGTGGCATGACATTGTACAAGACAACAACAACTCGGCTGAGGTCTTCTTCACCTTTCTTGGGGTAGAGGTTCTTCCAACTATAGAGATGCATGACCATAAGAAGTATGTGGTTTGCCTCCCTCACCTTCACAAAATAACCAGACCCAAACCTTTCAAGAACCTGAGGTATGATGCAGAGGATGCTATCATGGATTTTGACTCTGAATGAGATGAAGACATCATGGTTATCGAGCCTCTCTAAAAGGAGTATTGTATGCCAAATGGATCTAGTCATAATTTTTGTGGATAGTTTTTTGTCTCTTAATTTCTGTCTACTTTTCTCATTTAGGGTTTATGTTATGTTCATAGCCAGCCATAGTACATAGCCTGATCATAGTTAATTGCTTTATATTATGACTAGTATCCTTCTATTTTTTATTAGTCTCTTTTCCCCTTTTTCATAGATATCGTTAAATATTGAAGTTTATCTTAGGCCCTCTTTCACTCTAGGTTGCGATATTATTGACTGTATAGGGAATATATTCAGTAATAGGAAGTATGTAAAATTGATGGGTTGTAAAATCTACAAAGGATAATATAAAAAAGTTATATTAAATTAGTTTCTCTACATATAGCTTCAATATCATCTAAAATGATTAAAGGTATTCCTTTCACCAGTTATTTTTGTGTGGTTTCATATATCAGATATAGGAGGGACCTCTCTTGTTTTGACATGATTACAAAGAATTTATCCTTCTTTGCTCTAAATTCTAAGATCTCACAAGTATGACAACCATTTAATCTTTTGAGCTATCTTATTACTTGTTTATGGCTATCAGCGGATATAAGAGGATTGAAGACATTTTGGTCAGAATGACACAAAATCTTAATTCAAATACTCTGTCTCAGAATAAATATAGAATATTAAAAATAATACATTTAAATAAACAAAGCAAAGCCAAAATTCAATAAGTAGGAATGCATAAGAGACATCTGTGATAAACATTAGTGAAATTTCAAAACATGACAATCTAGCTTGAATACACAAATAATTTCTTACAAATATATATATATATAAACACACACACACACACACACACATATATGTATATATATATATATATACACATATATATGTATATATACCTATATATATGTATATATACCTACACACATATGTATTCATATATATATATATACATAAATATTTAAGTATTCAAAACTCGATTCTTGTCTTTACATTAACATGTTTAAATATTTCCAGTGTTATAAATCTTATTTAAAATTAAATGGAACATTTTTTTATCATATCTGTCCTAAAATCCCAATATTCTAAGTTCTAATATTCTTCTAATATTATAATATGCTAATATATAAATTTGGTTACAATAAGCATTAGTTCAATCAAGATAAACACTTAAGAATTATTATCCTCTCATTAGACAATGCTTTTTTTTTATAATAATAATCCTAAGGAACATATAGTTAGCCCTTGGATCATTGCAAGGTAAGAATTAATACACAAATTCACTTAAGTCCAAATCTCGATACAAGTGGAAATATGCTTTTTTAGCCCTTCGATATATCTTCTCGTAAGAATTTGTGATGTGATAGAATAATAACTGATGACGCCATTGCTAGAATATATCCTTTACCATGTCTATTCTACATTTTTCATATTGAAAGCTTCCTCTCTCTTTCTTAGTATCTACAACAGGTATGAGAAAAGTATTAAAATCACTCCTTAACTAATTATAGAAAGTAAACTTTAGTTAATCTTGAAAAGCAACGATGAAAGCTTATCTCTCCCTTATTTTGCTGATTAATTGAATTGTTACGTTGTTATAGACTAGGAATGTGTATTTATCATTCCATTAAGGATCAATAGTAATGAATATACTAACAACGATCTTAGCTGAAGGGTTGAGTTGATATAGGCAACAGTTACAAACAAGAATTGCGAAAGGGAAAAATCATCCTCCATACATCCAACCTAAAGAACATCGAGAGCACACGCTTTTGTCTTAATAATTGTGTATGTGAGAAGAAAAAAAATGTATTTATGTTTACAAATATATCCCTTAAAGAGGAAAGAAAATATTGTATATGAGGGTATACTCTCTATTTACGCAAACATTTATTTGTGAAATGTAATAAGGGGGAATGTGTCCTTAAGTTTTACTATGTATTTCTCTGGACCTAGGTCCCAGGCAAGGCTGGAGGTTTTCTTGACCCTGTTCTTTTCTACCAGTGCCCGCACTAAACGGGGTTGTACATTTCATAACTTATATTAATAAAATTATTTAGCCTAGGCCTTTTACCGATCAAAAAAAATAATAATACATAGAATTAATATTAATATTAAAATTACATATTAATTACTAAGCTCAACTAATAATTATTATTAATAATAAAAAAAAATATACTAATTCACTAAATCTAATAACAACTTAAAAAAACTATTAATAAGTATATTAATAATATAATAATAAAACTTTAATAAAACCTAACAAATAAAACCATTTAAAAAAAAAACTACAAGCTAAAAAATAGAAATCTTTTAAAAAAACAAATTTAAATAACAAAACTTTAAAATAATAATGTTGGGGGGGCCTCGGTCCCCACCCTACCAAATCCACACCCCTTTTTAAAGGGCCCGCCTGTGGAGCACGTGGGCTCTGCGGGCCCCGTGGTCCCCACCATGGGAGCCCACGGGTCCACAGGCCCACGACCTTGTGGCTACGGCCCCTGCGGCCTATGATTTAATCCGTAGACCTGCAGGGTACCTCATGCGGTAGTGGTAGGGCAGGTGGTGGCTCCCGCCAATAAACGTTATAATTTAAAAAAAATAAAATTCCTTTTAACCTTTTTAAAAGGTTTATATATATATATATATATATATATATATATATACACACACACATGCACCATATAAATATAACAAATCTTTTTTTAATATCTTTTATTATTTATTTTTATTTTTTGGTGAAAATACCAAACTGTATTTTTTTCCAGCAACCTTTTTTTATCTTTATTTTTTTTTAATATCAAGATTATGATTTTTATTTCTTCAACAATGAAAATATATAGGTATATTTTTCAAAAGTCAAGAGATATGATTTTTTTTTTAAATAAACAAGACAAATAGCTCCAAAAGGAAAACAGGGGAGAATTTATCAAGAACATGCATTTGATGCAAATAAGAGAAATATTTTAAATTTACTATTAATTCTCTTTTCTTCAAGAAAACTTCTAAGCATGCAATTTAACTCTTATTTTCTCTTTCTCTATGCAGGATCTAGATCTGGAATTTTTGGACAGGAACTTGGTAAGGGTCTATTCTTCTTCCCAAGGTAAGGAATTTATAGATCTGAAGGCTATTAACCATTTTGGCAACAATATCAAATTGTTTCACAAAGGAAAACACCATTCAAATATTTAAAACCTTGATGGCAGTTTTGGCAACGAAATCATATCAAATGAAAAACCTTGATAGCCATAATACAACCAAAGCAATTAAATGAAACCCTTAAGCCCAAAACATAGATCTGATATACAATCACGAAGGAAAAACCATAGAATTGATCTAATAACATATTCTTCCAATTTTAAGCAATATAAACACATAATATCAAACAAGGAAGATTCAAACATAGGATCCTAGCATTCCAGATGCATAGAAGATAAGGATCTGGAAGCTAGAGTTAACAAGATCAAGATCCTACCTTAGTAACTGATGAGAAGATCCAATTCAAATCCAAAGCAATCAAGAATCCAAAATATTCCTAAGTTTTCAACAAATCTCCAATAACCTGAATTCTCCTTCTCCCTGTTTGAACAACCTCCAAAATGGCTTTCAATTTAGAGATATAGAAAACTAGAAAATTAGGTTTTTAAAAAGTGAAATCCTAATGGAATATTAATTATTAATTAAAATTAAAAGAAATGCTTTACTTTCAATTTCGCTTAAAAAAATGCACAACTCAACTTTATAATAAAAAAAAGTCACAATTGAAAATGCATGAGAATATTTCAATTAAATTAAATCAATTAATCATGCAACTTAAAGTAATATTTAATAATTCAATTGTAGAATTAATTACAATAATTGAATTTAATAATCATTAAATCTCAATTATTAAATTAAGACTGAATAATTAAATCAATTAATTAAATATAGGCATTTAATTATTAAATAGCCATATATTTAATATATCAATGTTTTAACCTTATCAAAGGTGCAATTATTAACATTAATATTTACCATAATTATTCATTAAATAAAACAAGCTAAAAGCATCATTAATCCAACTGAAAACCATCTAAACAGAAAAACCATTGAAACAGAAAATCAACTAAACTAGAAACACAAGCACACATAGAAAGGCTCACGAATCCACGTCACTTGACGAATTCAGATAGGATAGTCAGTCAGATTCTTTTCCATTTCTAGGACAACAAAAGGGTTTAGGGTAAGGATTTAGGCTTCACTACTATCTCCCCTCTTTTACCATTGAGATATTGTGATAGGGCAAGCTCACTCCTGTCAATTCAGGGAAGACGTAGCCCGATACCTGCAAACCTATCATCACAAAGATGAACATACATACATATAATATAACAAACAATGGTTGAGATCAGTTTATCATGTGGATCTCGTTGAAGCAAGTAACTACGTCTCTATCCCATACCATACCAAACACACCAAACAGTAATGTAAAACATACCAACGATCCATGTGCATACATATATAAGGTCAGTATTGTTAGAAAAATCATAATCAAAATGATACCATAACATATACATAACCATCTTGAAATAGCCATAAATTACACGTAAATAGAAGATATAACACAACTAAGAAATGGATCAATAATATAATTAAAAGTAATACATACATATCGTCAAAACCATCTGAAACAACCAGCAAATATATGAAAAGTCCTAAAAGAGTTCATCAACTAAAACATAAAAGAAAACTAAGGGGTGGGTATTACATCCTCCCCCTAAAACTAGGCTTACTCCTAGAAGCCTACAAACTAGCTTATATATACCTATATATATATATATATATAATACGCCGAGAGTAATCCTTCTCGAGTGCGCCTATTTTTTGTGTGGATTAGAGATAATTTAAAATAGGCGCCTCGAGAAGGATTACTCTCGGCGTATTATATATATAGGTATA
>MU224399.1:3776259-3798581 GCA_018584345.1 Thuja plicata
CTCTGCGCGCATACATGCACGACAGGCTGTCTGCAGCTGCCGTGCGTACGTTGCAGTCTGCAGCGCATGCATGTCAGCTGCAGACAGCCTGGCATGCATGTATGCGCGCGCAGAGTTGGGGAGGTGAGGGGACGTGGTGGCCCCCACCCCGCCCAATAACATTTGATTTTTTTTAATTTTTTAATTTATGCGATTTGTTATTTTGTTTTTTCATTTATTTAATTTATGCGATTTGTTAATTCATTTTTTCGTTTATTTTTTATTAATTTTTTCAGTTATGCCACCTGGCATTTGTTATTAATTTTTTATTTTTTTTAAAATTTATTTATTTCGGTTATGCCACTTGACATTTGTTATTAATTTTTTGGTATTTTTAATTTTATTTATTTCGGTTATTTTAATTTTTTTTTTTTTAATGCTATGTGACATTATGTGCGGATTGTAACTGAAAGAATATGAAGCACTTCTTTTTTATGTACAAAGAATATTCTTGAGAATATGCCCGTGCTGGGATTTGTGTTTGTGCTCCCATTGTAAGAACGCCTCTCAGCGTAAAAATATAGAGATATGAATCTCTCAACACAAAGCATCCTACTGAGTCACAAAAGACTCAATGTGCAGATCCCATAGGACCCTTCCCAGCTCTCTGATTCAAACACTTGGGATCATTCCCTACTGTAGGAATGTGAAAACTAACTGCTGGTCCTCTATTCGCAACCCCACTCATAGTAGCATGATACACAGCTAGAGGGTGATCATAGGTTGCTTACGCTCTGTGAGATCTACCAACACTCCTAACTGTAGGCTCATAAGCTATTGGCCTCTGCCTTGAGAAATGCACTGCACACTGAGGACAATTGACCGTAATATGACCAAACTGCCCATGGGAAAAAAAACCTCTTCTCTACTACCGCCTCCTCTAACCGAAGGTGCACTAGATTGCTGAAAACTATCCCTACTGACATCCTGATGCAAACTCTATGGTGGTTGAATAGTCTGGTTGCGCTTGTTGGGCCGAATATCATGAAAATTCCTAACCTGAGAACCACCACTCTGAGTAGGAGGAATGGATCCTCCCTGCTGCTGGGACTGATTACCTTTCAAAAAGGTAGAAGGACCGCTAGAATTCCCATCTCCGTAAGAATGATTACCCTTGTAACCAGAAGTAGGTCCACTAGACTGAACTCCCAACTTACCACCATGGCCCAAAGATAGATTCATCTCCACAAGAGTAGCTTTAATGACCGCTTCTCTGAGGTCCGTAGGCTCAAAGAGCTTAACTCCCCCAACGATTTGTTCCTTAAGCCCCCTAATAAAATGTTGTATCATAAGAGTTGAATCTTGTCCATAACCTACATACTGCTTGAGCTCAAAGAAACAATGCTCATACTCTTCTACTGACAAGGTCAACTATCTCAAGTTATGGAACTCTTCCACTCGTTTTTGCCTCCACTAATCTGATAGGAAGCGCTCTAGAAAGTTCTCAAGGAAAAACTCCCATGTGACTGTATCCATGTGGAGCCCTAACTTCTCATCCTTGATCTTCCACCATACTGCTGCAAAATGAGAGAGTTGCATCAACACATACCTGGCCTTAGTATTTCTACTAAAGGGGTGCATATAAAAACTCCTCTCTAAGGTGATAAGCCATGTCTCTACCTTTGATCCTGATCCTTTCCCATCAAAGGGAGTAGGTCGTAATCTCATAAGTTCCCTCATGTGGTTCGCTGCAACAACATCAAGATCAACTATGATGGTCCTCCTTTGAGGACTCCTGGACCTCTCCCTCACCCTCTCCTCTTTATGAGAATGGTGAGAGGCATCCCGCTCCACTTTTCCCTGCTCATGACCAAGATGATTTAATATTTCCTACAACAACTTCCTGGTGCTTGGCTCTTCAGACTCAACCATATGTTCATCCCTCTGCTCATCTCTACTATGCTGATGAAAACTATCTTGTCTAACACTCGTGGAAGGGATATGATTCCTACCCCTTCCATGGCTACCAGCTCGGGCTCTACCTTGGCCCCTAGAAACTTTAGTCTCAGGCATGATTCCTAAAGCAACCAGAGAACAAAACAACAACTCAAAACCAAAACCAAATAACAACAAAAGAAAACAAATAATCACAAAGCAATAGTTTTAAATACATCAGAGTTTTGTATCTATGTTTGTTTCAAGTTTTAAACCAAAAGATAACTAATGGGTGTACAATTTTCCCAGAGCTCCTAGTGTAGAAATGTGGGCTCTGATACCAAGTGTAATGCCCCGCTAGGGAACCCAGGAGAACTAACCTAAAACATGCAACTAAGTTAACAAGATAATATATATATTTTAAAATGTTTACAAACAATAATGATAACAACGTGGAAATAAAATGGAAGATATGCAGAAAGAGGCTGAGGAAGCCTATAAAAGTATAAAGTAGTTTTTATTTTTCTGTGCTGGAACCTAGACTGGAAGTTGTGCTAGAAACTGTGCTGGAAACTGTGTTTCTTTTTGGCAGTTTTTTTGTTTTCCTTTTTTAGGTTTATGGGGGTTCGTTGGGGTCCTACTTTTTATACGTAGTAGGATTTCTATGTGTGTAAGGGTTGTTGATGCTTATCTCTAGTACTTTTATATAAAAGGTTTTGGGATCCTTTGAAAACCTATATTACCTTAATAAAAAACAACGCGAAAGCAACACAATGAAATACATGACATACACATAAATACAACTCAAACATAGATTACAAATATCAAGGGTTCCTTGACGTAGAATTACTTAAGAAAACTATTCCACGAAGAACAAATAAAGAACTAACATAAAATATACATCAACTGAATCCATAATATACATCTCGTATAATCAGACCACATATACACCTGATACCCAAGGTATACATACATAAATTATCATCCACTACACAAGTCACAGGGAATGCAATAATACATAACAATACAATACATCCTTTGGAAGGATGTCAACCAATATACACATATGGTACAAGTATAGCACTCATGAAACTGAACAAATCTCCAAAACAAGCAGAATGTATAACTACAACAAGGATCATCCAAGCATGAAGAAGAAAGTTAGATCTCAAATGGTAATAGAATCACTACCACCCGACCTCATGGAACCAAAGCTCCACTCCCACCGTGCTGAGGAGATAATATCAGGCCCACTCACACAGGTATACAACAAGAAGGTAACATCAAAGGTATACAAGACATCACAAAGAAACACATAGGAAGATCCTAGAAGCTCTCTAAAACACAATAAGGAATCTAGACACTATCAGAGGCACCCAAAACATGTAGGATAACCTAAGCTATATATAGGGAAGTGTCATCACATATGTCTACCCTTCAGTTACCCTAGTAGTCCTCCCTAGACCCTAGGCTCCAAGTGATTCTATGTGGATTAGTAATCCTTTCGTGAAGAGAAGGATCCTAACTCCCATCCTAGCATGTAATAGCACTCAAGGCATGGGCATAAACTTAGACATCTTATTAGTTCATTTTAAAACCCCTTTAATGTTTCATGTTTTCACTTATTAAGTAACTTGCCAATGAGTTACCCTAGTAGCCACATAGGGCCCTGGCCCCCATTGCAAACCACTTCCATTCTATACACTTAGCCGACCTAGGCTCATAACAATATCATGAAGGTATATCATAAATCTCAACACTACTTCCTACTCATACAAGATTACACCGATTCTCAATTAACCATAACAAATTAAAGTAATCTCACAAGATCATATAAGATAAGCTTAGACAAATCAGGTTGGGTATAAAGATCGAGACCAAAATTGACATCATAGGGAATGTGCACTGAAAATCACACATGACACCATAAATAATTAAATCCCAAAACCTCTGGTTCCATAACCTAAAAGAAAACGTAGTTCCCAGATACAAAACAACTAAGCCACAAAGAACACAATGACATACACATCATAATAAAAGTCACGCTTGACTAAGAGAGTACACGTGAAAGAATCCATGCATAACTACTAATCAACGTTATTGGAAAACATCTATGTACTTATAAAAGCGTTCAAATCAAGTTCTAAAATAGATCACTTCAAGATTACATAATTAAATGAGTTTAAAAAAAACTATATTCAGATAATTACACATCACTCCTAAATCCAATGAATTAAATAAAACAAAACCATAAAAAACATAATACATAGAATTAATATTAATAATAAAATTACATATTAATTACTAAGCTCAAATAAAAATTATTATTAATAAAAAATAATAATAAAAATATACTAATTCACTAAATCTAATAATAACTTAAAAAAAACTATTAATAAACATATAATTAATATAATAATAAAACTTTAATAAAACCTAACAAATAAAACAAAACTTAAAAAAAACAAAACTACAAACTAAAATATTAAAATATTTTTAAACAAAAAACAATTTTAAAATAACAAAACTTTAAAATAATAATGTTGGGAAGGGGGAGGGGGTGTGGGGGTCTCGGCCCCCACCCTACCAAATTTGCAGCCCTTTTTAAAGGGCCCGCCCACGAAGCATGTGGGCTCTATGGGCCTCGTGGTCCCCACCGTGGGAGCCCACGGGTCCCCTGCGACTACGACCACTGCGGCCTGCGGTTTAATTTGCAGGGCCCCGTGGGGTACCTCCTTTGGCAGTGGCAGGGGAGGTGGTGGTCCCTGCCACTAAACATTATAAATTTTTTTTTTTAAATTTTGAAAAATTTTCTTTTAACCTTTTAAATTTATTTATTTTTTTTAAAATTTAATTTACATGCACAATATAAATATAACAAATCTTTTTTTACATCTTTTATTATTTATTATTATCTTTCTGGTGAAAATACGAGACTATATTTTTTCCAGCAACCTTTTTTTTTCTTTTATTTTTTTAATAATAAGATTATGATTTCTATTTCTTCAACAATGAAAATATATAGGTATATTT
Organism: Thuja plicata; assembly: GCA_018584345.1. Classification (NCBI taxonomy): domain Eukaryota; kingdom Viridiplantae; phylum Streptophyta; class Pinopsida; order Cupressales; family Cupressaceae; genus Thuja; species Thuja plicata. The sequence goes on from MU224399.1 coordinate 3,781,207, forward strand.
TTCAAAAGCCAAGATATATGATTTTTTTTTAAATAAACAAGACAAATAGCTCCAAAAGGAAAATAGGGGAGAATTTCTCAAGAACATGCACTTGATGCAAATAAGGGAAATATTTTAAATTTAATATTAATTCTCTTTTCTTCAAGAAAACTTCTAAGCATGCAATTTAACTCTTGTTTTGTCTTTCTCCATGCAGGATCTAGATCAAGGATTTTTGGACAAGAACTTGGTAAGCGTCTATTCTTCTTTCCAAGGTAAGGAATTTATAGATCTAAAGGCTATTAACCATTTTGGAAACAATATAAAATTTTCTCACAAAGGTGTTGGATTATATCAGCTTTGGGTAATACTGATGTTGTTGATATTCATGTTTTGTCACTGATGTCAACATATGTTTCTATAAAGAGAACAAACTAGTTATTTGACTGACAGAAGTGTACGGACACTCTACGGATGAATAAGAACAATCAAAGATAAGGATATGAAGAAGGATGTGTGATGACCTTATGCCTAAGGTCACTTGGATTAATATTGCATATTGGTGATGTTACATATATTTTAGTGAAGACTAGTTTCTGGACTGTGACAGTGATGGTTGACAGAGCAGGTCTCTATGTTTTGGGTATATCTTACACATGAAGATGTTTCAAAGTATGCAAGATTAAGGGATGACAGAAGAAATATTTAGGAATGTTCATTGTTGATCGATAGTCGTGAGAAGGTTGGTGACATCAACTGTCGCATGTATTCTGGAGGAGACCTATTTGGTGGTCGACTTCAGAGATGTAGCGTGTTTTATAGATTATGAGCGTGGATTGTGGATCTTGGAGTATATCTGATGTATTGTAATTAATGTTTACTTGTTTTAGGTACCTTGTGTATCTTAGCAAGGGGTTAAATAAATATTTATATATTAGGAAATCTTAATTGGCCGACCTAATCATTTATTAAAATATGGTATATATGAGAGATATTTTCTTTTGAAAAGACATGATAGAGGAATGATGAGAAGGTAATTGAAAAATAGAGAAGTGTGGAAGCTGCGAAGCTTGATTGGCTATTGTATGTAGAGTAGAGTTTGTGATTAGAATACTTCATTGGAACTGACCAAGAAAAGACAGTTGCTATCAGACAGTTCACTGGATTGTATATTTCAGATATACACTTGTTCTGATTGTTAATCCTTGAGGGTGGCTTTAACATTCTTTGGGCAGTGATCCCACTTTTACTCTTGAATCCTAACAAGGTCTGTCTTTTAATAGGGAATATGTACTGTAATGTTGTAATAAGCTCCTAACATGGCTAAATCTTTTAACAGGGATGCTATACTCTTAGTACATCATTTGTCGATGCTAATTCCCATCAGGGTTTTACCTTTAACAGGGTTTCCTCAACAACAAAGGATTGTGTTATTGTGTTGGCATTTACTATGTTATCATTTGCATTGTGGATTTGGTTTATAAAGTTTAAAGTTTAATATTCTGTATTACAACTGATTCACCCCCCCTCTCAGTTGTACTTACGGATTGTTATTCCTAACAATTGGTATCAGAGCTACTGGTCCTTAGAGAGAAAGATTAAAAGCTTGAGGTGATCCTGAAGATGACTTACTAAAGGAAGGATAGTCCAAAATCTGATCCAGAAAACTTTCACAGTTGGAAGAACAAGATGAGAACAGATTTTCTATGTTTGGGAATCAACTACTGGATGATCACGAAAAGAAAGGAAAAGATAACGAATGGGGATGAATTGGAAAAGGCTACTAAAGATGATAAGAATCTATTTTCATGTAATATGGTCTCAAGGGAGTCACTGATCAACGCACTTTTTGAAGGTGAATTCACAGAAGTAAAAGACCTGGATTTTGCACATGAGATTTGGACAAGATTGGAAGCACTGTATATAGGAGATAAGTTTACTAAAAAGGAAAAGCTACAAAACTTGAAGATAAAGATGGAATCATTGAAGATGAGAGATGGTGAGAACATTAGGGAATATGCACAAGAATTAATGAAGTGGTTACTGGCATCAAAAACTCTGGAGGTACTTACAATGAGGAAGAAGTGATTGCAAAGATAATCAGATCTTTGATACATATATACAAAACTAAAGTACAAGCTATAGAAGAGATTATACCTTTGATACTGAAATTCACTAGACAGATGTTGATTTTAAAGCTAACTAAATTTGAGGCCATAGAATTGGGAGATTCTTACCTAAAATTGAGTCATCATTCAAGGAGACTATGCATAGAAACAAAAAGACCTTATCTAGAATTGCGAGCACCACCAATAGTGACTTGAGAGAAGAACTTGGAGACTATGCTGATGAATGAGAACATATAAAGGATGAAGAAATAAAGCTAGATGAAGTGGTATCCCTGATCGCTAGAAGAAAAAAGAGAGGTAAGGGTAAATTTGAAGGCAAGTTACCTTTGAAATATTTTTCATGTAACAAGATTGGTCATTTTGCATCTCAATGTCCTACAAGGGTTCCAAAGCACAAACCTAAGTTTTACAAATCAAAGTATTCAAAAGACAAGAAATGTTATTATGCTAGTGAAGGTGTATCTAATGATGATGTTGATTATGATGAAATTAGATTTATTTCTATTAAGGATGATGAACCTATACATGAAGAGAAAGCCTTAGTATCTCATGGTTAAAAGAGATTGGAATGGGTTATAGATAGTGGTTGTTCACATCATATGACTGGAGATAAAAATAATTTTTTTAGTCTGAAAAGATATGATGGTGGTGTTGTTAGATTTGGTGGCAATACTCCTATGCTTATCATTGGAGTTGGATCTATTTCTCTGTATGGAAAGACTAATAATGACAATGTACTTCTTGTTGATGAACTTAAGCATAATCTGTTGAGTGTTGGGTCGCTAGTGGAGAGAGGTTATCAATTGAAATTAATTGATGGGAAATGTTCTATCAGAAGTAAATCAGGAGACTTGATCGCATCTGGTACTAAATCTAGAGGTAATGTATTTGAATTGAATACATCTGAAGCTTCTTGTCTTATTGCGAAGGTTGATGAAAATTGTTTATGACATACAAGATTTTTTCATGTTAACTTTGTTAACATTGTGAAGGCAGGTATGAAAAATGTTAATAGAATCACTACCACATGACCTCATGGAACCAAAGGTCCATTCCCACCATGCTGAGGAGATAATATCAGGCCCAGTCACACGGGTATACAATAAGAAGGTAACATCAAATGTATACACGACATCACAAAGAAACACATAGGAAGATCCTAGAAGCTCTCTGAAACACAATAAAGAATCTACACACTATCAGAGGCACTTGACGCACGTAGGATAACCTAAATTTTATATAGGAAAGTGTCATCACTTAAGTCTACCCTTGAGTTACCCTAGTAGCCCTCCCTAGACCCTGGGCCCCAAGTGACTCTATGTGGCTCAGTAATATTTTTGTGAAGAGAAGGATCCTAACTCCCATCCTAGCATGTAATAGCACTCAAGGCATGGGCAGAGACTCAGACATCTTATTATCTTATTTTAAAACCCCTTTAATGTTTCATGTTTTCACTTATTAAGTAACTTTCCAATGAGTTACCCTAGTAGCCACTTAGGTCCCTGGCTCCCATTGCAAGCCACTTCCCTTTTATACACTCAGTTAACCTACCTAGGCTCATAACAATATCATGAAGGTATATCATAAATCTCAACATTGCTTCCTGCCTATACAAGATTACACTGGTTCTCAATTAACCATAACAACTTAAAGTACTCTCACAAGATCATATACGACAAGCTTAGAAAAACCAGGCTGGGTATAAAGATCGAGACCAAAATTGACATCATAAGGAACGTGCACTGAAAATCACACAAGACACCATAAAGAATTAAATCCCAAAACCTCTAGTTTTATAACCTAAAATAAAATGTAGTTCCCAGATACAAAACAAGTAAGACACAAAGAACATAATGACATACACATCATAATAAAATTCGCACTTGACTAAGAGAGTACACGTGAAAGAATCCATGCATAACTACTCATCAAAGTTATTGGAAAACATCTATGTACTTATAAAAGTGTTCAAATAAAGATTCAAAATAGATCATTTCAAGATTACATAATTAAATGAGTTTAAAAAAACAACTCTATTCCCATAAATACACATCATTCCTAAATCTAATGAATTAAAAAAAACAAAACCATAAAAACCAATAATACATAGAATTAATATTAATAATAAAATTACACATTAATTACTAAGCCCAACTAATAATTATTATTAATAAAATAATAATAATAACAATATACTAATTCACTAAATCTAATAACAACTTAAAAAAACTATTAATAAGCATATAATTAATATAATAATAAAACTTTAATAAAACCTAACAAATAAAACAAAACTTAAAAAAAAAAAACTACAAACTAAAATATAAAAATCTTAAAAAAAGCAATTTTAAAATAATAATGTTGGGGGGGGGGTCTCGGCCCCCACCCTACCAAATTCGCGGCCCTTTTTAAAGGGCCCGCCCACGAAGCATGTGGGCTCTGCGGGCCCCATGGGAGCCCACGGGTCCACAAGCCCATGGCCCCTGCGGCCTATGATTTAATTGGCAGGGGCCCAAAGGGTCATACCCGTAGGGTACCTCCCGTAGTAGTGGTAGGGGAGGTCGTGGCCTCCGCCACTAAGCATCATAATTTTTTTTTTTTTTCCTTTTAACCTTTTTAAAAGGTTTTCTTCTTTTTTAATTTAATTTACATCCACAATATAAATATAACAAATCTTTTTTTATATCTTTTATTATTTATTTTTATTTTTCTAGTGAAAATACTAGATTGTATTTTTTTCCAGCAACCTTTATTTTTTTTTCTTTATTTTTTTAATAACAAGATTATGATTTCTATTTCTTCAACAATGAAAATATATAGGTATATTTTTCAAAAGCCAAGATATATGATTTTTTTTTAAGTAAACAAGAGAAATAGCTCCAAAAGGAAAATATGGGAGAATTTCTCAAGAACATGCACTTAATGCAAATAAGAGAAATATTTTAAATTTAATATTAATTCTCTTTTCTTCAAGAAAACTTCTAAGCATGCAAATTAACTCTTGTTTTCTCTTTCCCCATGGAGGGTCTAGATCTGGGATTTTTGGATAGGAACCTGGTAAGGGTCTATTCTTCTTTCCAAGGTAAGAAATTTATAGATCTGAAGGCTATTAACCATTTTAGCAACAATATAAAATTTTTTCACAAAGGTGTTGGATGATATCAGATTTGGGTACTACTGATGCTGTTGATATTCATGTTTTGTCATTGATGTCAACATATGTTTCTGTAAAGAGAACATATTGGTTATTTGACTGACAGAAGTGTACGGACACTGTACAGATGAATTAGAACAATCAAAGATAAGGATATGAAGAAGGGTTTCTGATGACCTTATGCCTAAGGTCTCTTGGATTAATATTGTATATTGGTGATGTTACAGATGTTTTAGTGAAGACTAGTTTTTGGACTGTGACAATGATGCTTGAAAGAGCAGGTCTCTATGTTTTGGGTATATCTTACACGCAAATATGTTTCAAAGTATGCAAGATTAAAGGATGACAAAAGATAGATTAAGGAATGTTTATTGTTGATCAATAGTCGTGAGATGGTTGGTGATGTTATTTGTGGCATGTATTCTAGAGGAGACTTATTTGGTGGCCAACTTCAGAGATGTAGCATGTTTTATGGATTGTGAGCGTGGATTGCGGATCTTGGAGTATATATGATGTATTGTAACTGATGTTTACTTATTTTAGGTACCTTGTGTATCTTAGCAAGCGGTTAAATAAATATTTATATATTAGGAAAGCTTAATTGGCCAACCCAATCAATTATTGAAATAGGGCATATATGAGAGATCTTTTCTTTTGAAAAGACGTGATAGAGGAATGATGAGAAGGTAATTGAAAGATAGAGAAGTGTGGAAGCTTCAAAGCTTGATTGGCTATTGGATGTAGAGCAGAGTTTGTGATTAGAATACTTCATTAGAAATGACCAAGCAAAGAAAGTTGCTATCAGACAGTTCACTGGATTGTATATTTCAAAAATACACAAGTTCAGATTGTAAATCCTTGAGAGTGGCTTTAACCTTCTTTGGGAAGGTTACTCTTGACTCCTAATAGGTTCTATCCTTTAATAGGGACTATGTACTGTAATGTTGTAATAACCTTATAACAGGACTAAATCTTTTAACATGGATACTATACTCTCAGTACATCATTTGTGGGTGCTAATTCCCACCGGGGTTTTACCTTTAATGGGGTTACCTCAACAAAAAATTATTGTGTTATTGTGTTGGAATTTACTGTGTTATCATTTGCATTATGGATTTGGTTTATAAAGTTTAAAGTTTAATCTTTTGTATTACAACTGATTCACCCCCCCTCAATTGTACTTGTGGACTTTTATTCCTAAAAATTGGTATCAGAGCTAATGGTCCTTAGAGAGAAAGATTAATAGCTTGAGGTGATCTTGAAGATGACTTACTATAGGAAGGATAGTCCAAAATTTGATCCTGAAAACTTTCATAGTTGGAAGAAAAAGATGAGAATGCATTTCCTATGTTTGGGAATCGACTACTGGATGATCATGAAAAGAAAGGAAAAGATAGCGACTGAGGATGAATTGGTGAAGGCTACTGAAAATGATAGGAAGCTATTTTCATGTAATATGGTCACAAGGGAATCATTGATCAACACACTTTCTGAAGGTGAATTCATAGAAGTAAAAGACCTAGATTCTGCACATGAGATTTGGACAAGATTGGAAGCACTGTATATAGGAGATAAGTTTACTCAATAGGAAAAGATACAAAAATAGAAGACAATGATGGAATCATTGAAGATGAGAGATGATGAGAACATTAGGGCATATTCACAAATAATTATTGAAGTGGTTACTGGCATCAAAAACTCTGGAGGTACTTACAATGAGGAAGAAGTGACTGTGAAGATACTCAGATCTCTGACACTTGTATATAAAACTAAAGTACAAGCTATAGAAGAGATTATACCTTTGACACTAAAATTCACTAGAGATATGTTGATTGGAAATCTAACTACTTTTGAGGCCATAGAACTAGGAGATCCTTTACCTAAAATTGAGTAAGCATTCAAGGTGACTGTGCATAGAAATAAAAAGACCTTATCTGGAATTATGAGCACTAGCAATAGTGACTTGAGAGAAGAAATTGGAGACTATGCTGATGAATGGGAACATATATAGGAGGAAGAAAGAAAGATAGATGAAGTGGTAGCCCTGATCGCTAGAAGAGAAAAGAGAGGTAAGGGTAAATTTGAAGGCAAGTTACCTTTGAAATGTTTTTCATGTAACAATATTAGTCATTTTGCATCTCGATGTCCTACAAGGGTTCCAAAGAACAAACCTAAGTTTTATAAATCAAAGTATTCAAAAGACAAGGATTGTTATTATGCTAGTGAAGGAATATCTAATGATGATTTTGATTATGATGAAATTAGATTTATTTCTATTAAGGATGATGAAACTATACATGAAGAGAAAGCCTTAGTATCTCATGTTGAAAAGAAATATGAATGGGTTATAGATAGTGGTTGTTCACATCATATGAGTATAGATAAAAATAAGTTTGTTAGTCTGAAAAGATATGATGGTGGCATTGTTAGATTTTGTGACAATACTCCTAAGCTTATCATTGGAGTTGGATCTATTTATCTGGATGGAAAGACTTATAATGAAAATGTACTTCTTGTTGATGGTCTTAAGCATAATTTATTGAGTGTTGGGAAGCTAGTGGACAGAGGTTATCAATTGAAATTCATTGATGGGAAATGTTCTATCAGATTTATATCAGGAGACTTGATTGCATCTAGTACTACATATAGAGGTAATATATTTGAATTTAATACATCTGAAGCTTCTTGTTTTATTGTGAAGGTTGATGACAGGATGTTATGACATAGAATATTTTGTTATGTTAACTTTGATAACATTGTGAAGGCAAGGATGAAAAATGTTGTAAGAGATCTACCTAATATTGTGAAACCATCTAACACTATGTGTAGAGAGTGTGTTATGGGGAAGCATACTAGAAGTAGTTTTAAAAGAAAACATTATTCAGAAAAAGGGAATTTGGATCTGGTACATACAGATTTGTGTGGTCCTACAAGAACAAGATCTTATTATGGTGAAAGGTACTTTACAATTTTTGTTGATAAATTTTGTAGAATGATGCGGGTTACATATTTGAGAGAAAAATAGGAGGCATTTGACAAATTCAAGTTATTCAAAGCAAAAGTTGAGAATGAATCTAGTTTGAAGATAAAATGTTTGAGATCAGATAGAGGTGGTGAGTTTACATTAGAATTATTTAATACCTACTATGAAGAGCATGGAATATTCATACAAACATCTGCACCTAGGACACCACAACATAATGGGATAGCAGAGAGAGGAAACAAAACAATATTAGATGCTACCAAAACTATGCCGCTGGAAGGAAATGTATCACATGTTCATTGGAGAGAAGTTGTTGGTACTGCTGTGTACACCTTGAAAAAAATTCATATAAGAGAAGGTACAAGTAAGACCTCTTATGAATTATGGTTTGATCATACACCTACTGTAAAATATTTTAGAAAATTTGGAAGTAAATGTTATATCAAAAGAGATGATGAGATAAGGAAGTTTGATACTATAATTTATGAAGGTATTTTCCTTGGTTATTCTACTAAGAGAAAAGCATATAAATTTTTTAAGCTAAGATTGAGGAAGTTGATTGAAAGCACTAATGTGAGAATAAATGAGAATTTTGAGATTCAGGAAAGAATGTATGACTGTGGATATATTGCAGAGATAAAAGAGGTTCCTGCTAAACCTGAAGAACCTTTGATGGTTAATGAGAAGATTGAAGATGAATCAATTGAGATTATTGAGACTCGTAAGACTCCAAGGTATGTTAAGAAGAACCATCCTGAAGATCAGATATTTGGGAATGCAAGGAAAGGAATGATGACTAGATCTAAAGTAAGAGATGAATTTTGTTTGATTTCTCAAGTTGAATCGAAAACTAGTGATGAAGCATGTAGAGATGAATATTGGACTAAAGCTATGCAAGAGGAAATTGAACAGATAAAGAAAAACAATACTTGGGAATTGGTTCCAAGACCTAAGAAAAAAAGTGTGATAGGAACTAAATGGGTTTTCAAAAATAAAATGGATAAGGAAGGAACAATGGTAAGAAATAAGGTTAGACTGGTTTGTAAAGGCCACTCAAAAAAAGAAGGCGTATACTTTGAATAAACACTCTCTCCTATTTCTAGGTTGGAAGATGTGAGATTATTTCTTGCTTATGCTACACATTAGGACTTTAAAGTATATCATATGGATGTGAAATCAGAATTCTTGAATGGATATTTGGAAGAAGAATTATACATAGAGCAACCTGATGGATTTCGTTTGATAGAAGATGAAGACATGGTTTGTAAATTGAAGAAAGCATTGTATGGTATGAAACAAGCACCTAGAGCATGGTATGCAAGATTCGACAAATATCTACTTTATCTTGGTTTCAGAAAAGGTAATGCAAACAGTAATTTATATTTAAGAACTGATGAAAATGGAATTTTAATCATAGAAGTTTTTTTTGATGATATCATTTTTGGAGGCAATGATAAGATGAGTAAGAAGTTATCTAAAGAAATGGAAAATGAATTTGAAATGTCAATGGGTGGTGAGATGAAATTTTTTCTTGGTTTGCAAATTAATCAGAGTAAGAATGGTATTTTATATATTAGACCAAGTATTTTAAGGAAATGTTGAAGAAGTTTGGAATGGAAGATTGTAAACCTGCTGGGACACCCATGGTGACTGGATACAAACTGACTAGTAATGATGAGACTCAAATATTTTTCAGAAAAAGTACAGATTGATTATTGGTGGTCTACAATATCTAACTCACACTAGACCAGATATTTCCAATGCAGTTGGAATTGTGGCAAGATTTCAAGAAGATCCTAAAGAGACACACCTTTTTGTTGTGAAAAGAAATTTTTAGATACTTGAAAGGAACAATAGAATATGGATTTTGGTATGAAAAATCAGATAACTTTATTTTACAGGATTACACTGATGATGATTGGGTAGGTAATGTAGATGATAGAAAGAGTACAAATGGTGGAGAATTTTTCTTTGGGAAAAGTTTGGTTTCTAGGTTAAGTAAGAAGAAGGACTATACTGCTTAGTCTACTACTGAATCAGAGTATGTATCTACTACAATAAATTGTACACAATTTGTTTATATGAAACAAATGCTAAAGGACATTGGAATAATTTTTGAATAGCCAGTGGTTATCCATTGTGATAACACTATCGTAGTGAATATCTTGAAGAATCATATAATGCATTCAAATACTAAACATATTTCTATTAAGTATCATTTCTTGAGGGATAAAGTTGTAGAGAAAGAGATTAGGCTGGAGTATATTATCACAAAAGGAATAGATAGTAGATATATTTACAAAACCTTTTCCAAAAGATGCTTTTGGATATCTCAGAAGCATGTTTGGGGTGAGAGGCCCTCCCAGTGGTAATTAATTAATGTAGGAATGCATCAGTCCAGTGGCTTTCAGAGGTATATCTTTTTCTAGACTTGATGTATGGATCTACTTCTCAGGGGGAGTGATCACAACAACACTATGGAGCACATTTTTGTTAGAATAATAAGCAGAAAAATGCAAATATTAACACACATAAGAGAGCACAATAACACATAAATTTAACATGGTTCACCTAATCCCTGGGCTACGTCCACCAACAGTGAGTCCAATGTCTTTATTATTATCCAGTGATTACAATCTGAAACCTGCAACTAAATACCGCCACAGGAAGCTGCAAAATCCCTCATACAATGAATGTCAAACCCTAAGCCCTTTTCACAAGTATTTTTGACTTAAACTAATTAGGGAAAAAATAGTTTGACTAATAGAAAATTGATGGCTGACCCTTTATATGATTAATGGCTGCCCCTTGACCCCATCAGGGGCTCTGCCCCTTGAACCCACCTGGGGCGCTGCCCCAGGACCCCACAAGGGCCTCTGCCCCTTGACTCTGAGCTTGGGGGCACTGCCCCCAATCCCCTGTAGATAAGTCTGGGGGGAAACCATGCCGAAAGAACCTGAGTTTGATTAGGCTCCACATACACAACAATTTGGGTGATTTTGCACCTAGTTGTTTGACATGAAGATTTGAAAAAGCTACACCTTATAGAAGAATACTGAAGAGTTATGGCACCCTTTGCCATTGTTTCCAAAGGGGGAAAGCTTCTATGTGAAAATCCTTACTATTTTGGGGAGATTTGTGTTGAGGATATTAAGAAGATTGTATTGAGAGAGAGTAATTTTTGGGTTGATGGATTTTCCCATATGTTTCCATCAATGCCAAAGGGGGATATTGTTGGATGATATCAGATTTGGGTACTACTGATGCTATTGATATTCATGTTTTGTCACTGATGTCAACATATGTTTCTATGGAGAGAACATACTGGTTATTTGACTAACAGAAGTGTATGAACATTGTACGAATGAATCAAAATGATCAAAGATAAGGATGAAAAGAAGGATGTGTGATGACCTCATGCCTAAGGTCACTTGGATTAATATTTCATATTGGTGATGTTACAGATATTTTAGTGAAGACTGGTTTCTAGACTATGACACTGATGCTTGACAGAGCAGGTCTCTGTGTTTTAGGTATATCTTACAAGTAAAGATGTTTCAGAGTATGAAAGCTTAAGGTATGACAAAAAGATAGATTGAGGAATGTTCATTGTTGATTGATAGTCATGAGATGGTTGGTGATGTCATCTATGGTGTGTATTCTGGAGGAGACCTATTTGGTGGTCGACTTTAGAGATGTAGCTTCTTTTATGGATTGTGAGTGTGAATTGCAGATCTTGGAGTATATTTGATGTATTGTAATTTATGTTTACTTGTTTTTGGTACCTTGCGTATCTTAGAAAGGGGTTAAATAAATATTTTTATATTAGGAAAACTTAATTGGCTGACCTAATCAATTATTGAAATAGGGTATATATGAGAGATATTTTATTTTTAAAAGATGTGATAGAGGAATGATGAGAAGGTAATTGAATGATAGAGAAGTGTGGAAGCTACAAAGCTTGATTGGCTACTGGATGTAGAGTAGAGTTTGTGATTAGAATACTTCATTGGAACTGACCAGGCAAAGAAAGTTGCTATCTGACAGTTCATTGGATTATATATTTAAGATATACACTTGTTCAGAATGTTAATCCTTGAGGGTGACTTTAACCTTCTTTGGGTAGTGTTTCTGGACAGTCAGCTCAATGCTACTCTTGACTCCTAATAGGGTCTATCCTTTAACATGGACTATGTACTGTAATGTTGTAATAAACTCCTAACAAGGCTAAATATTTTAACACGGATACTATACTCATAGTACATCATTTGTGGGTGCTTATTCCCACCGGGGTTTTACCTTTAATAGGATTTCCTTGACAACAAAGGATTGTGTTATTGTGTTTGCATTTACCGTATTATCATTTGCATTATGGATTTATTTATAAAGTTTAAAGTTTAATATTTTGTATTACAAATGGTTCACCGCCCCTCTAAGTTGTACTTGTGGACTGTTGTTCCTAACAAAAGGAAAACACCATTCATAGATCTGAAACCCTAATGGAAGTTTTGGAAACTAAATCATATCAAATGAAAAACCTTGATGCCCATATTACAACCAAAGCAATTAAATGAAACTCTTAAACCCAAAACATAGATCTGACATACAATCATGAAGGAAAAACCACATAATTGATCCAATAACCTATTCTTCTAATTTTAAGAAATATAAACACATAATATCAAATAAGGAAGATTCAAACACATGATCCTAGCATCCCAGATGCATAGAAGATAGGGATCTGGAAGCTAGAAGTAAAAAGATCAAGATCCTACCTTAGTAACTGATGAGAAGATCTAATTAACATCCAAAGAAATAAAGAATCCAAACTACTCCTAAGCTTTCAACAAATCTCCAATCACCTGAATTCTCTTTCTCCTTGATTGAACAACCTCCAAAATGGATTTCAATTTAGAGATATAGAAAACCAGGCAATTAGGTTTTCAAAAAGTGAAACCCTAATGGAATATTAATTATTAATTAAAATTAAAAGAAATGGTTTACTTTTAATTTCACTTAAAACAATGCACAACTCAACTTTATAATAAAAACCAAAGTCACAATTGAAAATGCGTGAGAATATTTCAATCAAATTAAATCAATTAATCATGCAACTTAAAGTAATATTTAATAATTCAAATTGCACAAGTAATTACAATAATTGGATTTAATATTCATTAAATCTCAATTATTAAATTAAGACTGAATAATTAAATCAATTAATTAAATATAGGCATTTAATTAATACTTAATTATTAAATAGCCATACATTTTATATATCAATGTTTTAACTTTATCAAAGGTGCAATTATTAACATTAATATTTACCATAATTATTCATTAAATAAAACAAGTTAAAAGCATCAATAATCCAACTGAAAACCACTGAAATAGTAAAGCAACTAAAACAAAAACACAAACACACACAAAAAGGCTCACAAATCCACATCACTTGATGGATTCATATACGATAGTTAGTCAGATTCTTGTACATTTCTATGAAAAAATAAGGGTTTAGGGTAGGGATTTAGGCTTGAAGACTATCTCCCCTCTCTTACCATTGAGATATTGCGATAGGGCACACTCACTCCTGCCAATTCAGGGAAGACGTAGCCTAGTACCTCCAAACCTGTCATCACAAAGATGAACATACATACATATAATATAACAAACAATGGTTGAGATCAGTTTATTGTATGGATCTCCCAAAAAAAAGTAACTACGTCTCTATCCCATACCATACCAAACACACCAAACAATAATTTAAAACATACCAACGATCCATGTGCATACAGATATAGGGTCAGTATTGTTAGAAAACCATAATCAAAATGATACCGTAACATATATATAACCATCCTGAAATAGCCATAAATCACATGTAAATAGAAGATATAACACAACTAAGAAATTGATCAATAATATAATGAAAATTAATACATGCATATTCTCAAAACCATCCGAAATAATGAACACATACATGAAAAGGCCTAAAAGAGTTTGACAACTAAAACAAAAAAGAAAACTATGGGGTGGGTATTACATGACTAGCATAACACAATTTTCTATACCATTTAACCTATCCTTTTTCATGGGTTGACTAGTGTAACAAAATTTTCTAGACCATAAACTCTTGGTCCTTAGAGTGACTGCACATATTGTGTCCTTTGACTGACTGTCTCCTCCTCTCTCTTTAAAGGGCAGAACTATCACTACATAATTTTCTAGACCATCCCCCCTTCTCTCTCTCTTTCATCTATCTCTCATGGATCGCCTAGGAAAACATAATTTCCTAGCATGTGATATTCATGATTATCTTGATCTCTCCTCCATGATTCCATACAATAACACACTTTTCTATTTGATCAGATAATGGAGTCTTATCTTATCTTTGATATATGCTCTTTCTCATTTTAGGTAACCACTTGTTCTCTTGCAATATCTTTTGAGCGTGATGCTAGTGGTTGAGACATTCTCTCGAGTGAGGTCTCTTCAACTAGTTGACTTGTAATTTTAGCAAGCTCTAAGATTTTGTGGTTGTTTTATGTATCCTTTAGATATGGATGTTTGAGTTAAGATCCTTAGTTTGAGGGCTTGTGTCCTTAAACTAAGTGATGTCCTCTCTCTCTCTGTGCTACTTTACTGTGAGCATGAGGCTGACTAATACTCCTGCTAAAGTGGGGGAAAAATATGCCATCCTAAAAAGTAAGCACCCTTATTAGGTTCTAATTTTTAGCCCCATTTTAGTATGTATGGGTTACCACATTAAGTTCACATCCTTCTATCACTTATTCTGATGACATGCAACTGATTAAATGGTTCACTATATTAAGTTGAAGATGATGCAAGACATTAAATCAGTTAATGGTTTGTATTGTCATTGATGTCAACTTGATATCATCTGTATGGTCATATACATAATACCAAAGACTTCAGAGAATCAATGGAATAAAGGTTATGCTTTCAAAAATGCATAAAAGTCATGTATTCACTAAGTGACAGACTACACCGGCGGAGTGCACACCATCTGTAAAGATAGAGATGAAAGTCACAGTGATGCCCGATGAGCAGAAGACAGTGTTGCTTGATTAATTAGAATCAAAGGATGCCCGATGAACTAAACACAATGTTTCCCAATGAGAAAGATCCAATGATTCCCAATGGATGGAGATCCCAAAGCTAACTGAAGTGACACCAATGGAACTGGCAGTTGTCACCGGCGATGAACTGTAGAGTTGACCGATAGAATAGAGAGATCAGAAAATGACAAAATAACTAGCTGACAGAGCTAAAGGATAGAATTAACTGGTTGTTTGATTTTTTTTATTCAACCACAGTTAAGTAAATGATTTGTATAGTTGGCTAGAAGATAACTGCGAGATAATCAGGAGTTAAAGCCGTAAATCAATTTGGCTCAATTGTTTTTCACGCCAAGAATCAAGAATCAATAACCTAGAATTAAGGAACATCATGTCTATATAAGAGACAAGCATAATTAACTTAAAAAAGATGTGAGAAAGAAATCAGATACATGGGGGAGTGAACTGATAGAAGATGCTAAAGAGAAACTGATGAAGAATTAACTTCATGCAGTCCTGATCAATCAAGCTGAGGGAGAGCTAAAGAATTCTGCAGACATCGACGAACAGAAAAGCACAACATCATAGAGCAGAAAGAGTTAAGTACAAAGGAATTGTATTGATACATTGATCAGAAAGATATTTTAAGTAAATAGATCTGAAAATCTGCAATTCAGTTGCATTAGAAACAGGTCATTTTGTTTTAGTTTAACCATTGAAGCATTAAGTCTCTTAACAGAGCAGGACTTAACAATCTTTTGTAATTGAGGTATATTCTAACAGATTACCAGAAGGTTGACTCATGATAGTAGCACCGGTCTTACCTAAAGCCTATTAACAGTCTAAGAAGGAGGATGATTCAAGGATGGTAGTAAGATTTGCATAAAGCCTATTGACAGTCATGAGACTGATTCAAGGATGGTAGCGTAGATGCTAGATACTTAGTGAATACCTATGTATAAAAATCCTCTAACAAGGTCACACTTAACCATGTGTTTGTAACCTTTAACATGGTTAGCTCCTAACAGGGCTCACTTTAGAAGAGTAAAAATTTGGGGTACCGGTCGCAGTGGTTTTTCCCTTAACAGTGTTTCCACGTTAAAATCCTTGTGTTATATGTGTATGGTTTATTACTTTATTGTTTTACATTCTACATATGCATTTATGGATTGATTGGTATACTCTACATATTTAATGAGTATCAGTAAATACAGTTTAATGCTTATGAGTTATCAAGGAGAATAAGGATAGACAAGGTAAACCGACAGACAGTTATTTGTTTCAAGTATTTGAAAGGCATACATCTTGTAGGGAATTAATAATTTGAGAAGTATTGATTGGTGGATTAAAGTTTAAATTGGATAAATTTATAAGGCCACTGATTCACCCCCCCTCTCAATTATTACTAACAATTGGTATCAAAGCTTGTGTTCTTAGAAGGAAGGTTTCAAGACCTAAGTAAAAGATCACAAGATAAACATATGAGATGTGCCCAAGTTGAACAAAGACAACTTTGATTCATGGAAAATTAGGATAAAGCTTCACTTATCAGGTATTGGCAATGATATTACTCAATACTTAGATACTGAATATGTGTTGCCTACAGGACCATTGACAGTAGATCAATTGAGAGTAAAGCATGAACATAACTGCATGGTTATAGAGCTTTCAACCTCACTCTCTGATGATGAATTTGAGGATGTCAAAGATTGCAAAAATGCAAAGACAATGTGGGACAAGTTGAAACTTGTACATGGAGGTGATGCAAATGTTCTGAGAGCCAAGGCAGAAAGACTTAGAGGAAAGTTTGATGATCTTAGAATGAAAGAAGGTGAAAACATCACATAGTACAACATAAGAATAAAAGAACTAGTCAATGCTATAGGAGGTGTTGGAGGTACACTTGAAGAGGAGACAGTGGTATGTAAAATCCTAAGAACCTTATTGCCCATATATGCTATTAGAGTCTCTGCTATTCAAGAAATGAGAGTAGTAGCAAATAATACAGTCACTCTTGATAGCCTGATTGGTAGACTGATTTCATTTGAGAT
>MU224399.1:3836042-3847029 GCA_018584345.1 Thuja plicata
TTTGAATGTGAAGGGATAAGTGAGGCCCAAAGGGTTAAAGTGGCCAAGTCTAGACTCAGAGGGTCAGCTTTGACTTGGTGGAAATACCTTTAGGATGAGAGGGTAAGTATGGGAAAGCAACCAATAGAAAATTGGAATGCTATGGTAACAAAATTGAAAGAGAGTTATCTTCTAGAGGACTAAGAAATACAACTCCATAGGAAGAGACAAAACTTGAAGCAAAAAGATCTAGATGTGGCCTCATATATTGAGGAATTCCAAAGACTATGTTTAAGGTCTAAGATGCAAGAAGAAGAGCCAATCAAAGTGTCTAGGTACTTGGGTAGGTTGAAGTGGAACATCCAAGAGGAGTTAATTCTATGGACACCTACTACCATCCAAAAATGTCATTAGTTGGCTCTAAAGGTGGAAGAGAAGAATAAGAAGAAAAGGGATTCTAGTTTCAAGAACAATAATAACAATAGAGGTAGAGGAAGAGAACAAAGGGGTCAAAGAGGAGGCTACCAAGGAAGGGGTAGTGAACAAAGGTCCCAAGGAGAAAACAAGTTGACAGAGTAGTAGAATGAGAACAATTCAAGGGGAGGATATAACAGAGGTAGGGGTAACAATGGGGGTTCTAATAGAGGAAGAGGAGGTAGGAGTGGATCCTAATTTTCTATAATGAAATGCTATTATTGTGGGAAACTAGGGCATCTAGCTTACAGATGTCCTAATAAGCCCTTCGCAGCAAACAGTGACAAAAGAGTAGCATATGCACATGAGGATACTCTTAGTGTCAAAACTCTAGAGGTGGACCATTTAGACTAAAAAATGGGTGAGAACCCGATGTTTAGAAGGGTCCTAATAAGGCAGCCAATCAAGGATGAGCCCAAACATAGGAGGGAACTATTTAGAATCAGATGCAAGATTCTTGGAAAAGTATGTAAAGTGATTGTTGATTCTGGATCCACAGACAACATCATTTCTGAGGAGGCAGTGGTGAAGCTAAAGCTAGCCAAAATACCCCATGTGAACCCTTATAAGGTGACATGGATCAACAAAGGCCAGAGTGTCTTTTTCAATGAGAAAACATGGTTGGCAGTTTGATAATGGAGTAGTATATGATGCGAAGGAGAACTCCATCACATTTAAGAAAGGAGGAAAGACATTCAAAATTCATTCTTTATTAGAGGATGAAGAACCATAGAGTAAAAATCCTAATGTCATGTTATACAATGGTAAGGAGTTGGTGAATGATATCAGAGATGATAAGGGAGAAGGTTATGCCATTGTGCTAAGACCTAAGGAGGATGAGATACTAGTAAAGGAACCACTACCAAAGGAAATGGAAGAATTTCTTGAGAAATGTAAGGAAATTGTGAGTGATGGCACTCCTGCAACCCTACCACCAAAGAGGGTTATAAGTAATCAAATAGAATTTGTGCAAGGGGCATCCTTTCCCAATAAAGCAGCATACAAGTTGACTCCAGATCAAAACTTGGAGGTAGCAAGACAAGTACAAGAACTCTTGGATCAAGGCTTGATCAAGAAGAGCATTAGCCCTTGTGCAGTCCCAGTTGTTTTAGCATCAAATAAGGGGGGAAAGTGGAGATTATGCACAAAATAAAGGTCTATAAATAAAATTACAATAAGGTATAGATTCCCAATCCCAAGGATAGAGGATCTTATGGACTGCCTAGGTGGGGCAATGTATTTCACAAAGCTAGATTTGAAAAGTGGTTATCACCAAATCAGGGTGAAGGAAGGTGATGAATGGAAAATGACATTCAAAACCATAGATGGGTTATATGAATGGATTGTGATGCCACTTGGCCTCTCTAATGCTTCGAGCACATTTATGAGGCTCATGAATGAGGTGCTCAAGGATTTCACTGGAAAGTTTGTAGTGGTATATCTTGATGATATACTGATTTTTAGTAAGACAAGAGAGGAACATGTCAAACATGTGGAGGAAGTATTGAAGAGGTCACATGAAGAGAAGCTGGCCATTAACCTTGAGAAGTGTGAGTTCTTTAAGCAAGAACCAGTTTACTTGGGCTTTATGGTGTCCAAGGGGTCTTTGAAGATGGACAAAGACAAAGTTGCTGCAATCTTGAACTGGCCTCCACCTACCACAACCACTGAGGTAAGGAGTTTTCATGGCCTTTCCCAATTTTATAGGAAGTTTATTAGGAACTTTAGTGGGATATGTGCTCCATTAATGGATAATATTAAGGGTGGGGTCAAGACTAAGTTCAGATGGACCTTGGAAGCTGAAAAATCTTTTGAGATGTTGAAAAGACAAGTGGCTACTCAACCTGTCCTACAACTGCCAAGCTTTGATAAGTTATTTATCATTGAGTGTGGTGCTAGTGGAATGGTAGTAGGGGGTGTTTTAAGTCAAGAGGGTAGACCTATTGCCTTCTTTAGTGAAAAATTAAATGAGGCCAAGAAGAAATATTCTTCTTATGACTTAGAGCTATATGCTCTAGTCCAATCTTTGAGGAAATGGAGGCATTATCTATTGCCTAAAGAATTTGTGGTACTTACTGATAATCAGGCCCTTAGCTACATTAACAAACAAGAAAAGCTAAGTAATAGGCATCTAAAGTGGATGGAATACTTGCAGGCATTCACTTTTACTATCAAGCACAAGAAGGGTCAACTGAACAAGGTGGTAGATGCTTTGAGCAGGAGATTGTTAACAGTGCAAGAAGTTCACTTGAATATCATTGGGGTTGAGAGTTTTAGAGACCTATACAAGTTAGATGAGGATTTTGGTGAGGCCTATAAGGTATGTGTTGACTTTGAGAAGCATTTTCATAGCAAGTTCTTTGATTACACTTTATAGAATGGTTTTTTGTTTAAAGGTAATCAGTTGTGTCTGCCCAAGGGGTCAATGAGGATGAACCTCATACAAGAGAAGCATAATGGATTTCTAAGTGGTCATTTTGGTAAGGAAAAGACCTTGAAGTTGGTCCAAATATTCTACCATTGGCCAAAATTGGTGAGGGATGTCACCAAGTATGTAGAACAATGTGTTGTTTGTATGAAGGCAAAAGGAGGAATGAGTAATGTAGGGTTGTATCAGCATCTACCTATCCCTAATAGACCATGGGAGTGTGTAAGTATGGATTTCATTATGGGGTTACCCAAAACTAAATAGGGGTATGATAAAATTTATGTAGTTGTTGATAGATTTAGTAAAATGGGACATTTCATTCCATGCAAAACTACTAATGATGCTAGCCACATAGCTTATTTTCTTTTCAAGGAAATAGTAAGGATTCATGGTCTTCCTTTGAGCATTGTCTCTCATAGAGATGTAAAGTTTATGAGTGATTTTTGGAGAAATTTGTGGACAAGGCTAGGTACTAACCTATCTTTTGGCTCAGCTTACCACCCTCAGACTGATGGCCAAAATAAGGTGGTCAATAGAGTGCTAGGTAACCTCTTGAGGTGCCTAACAAAGGAATATGGATAGACTTGGGATGTGGTAATTCCTTAAGAAGAATATGCCTACAATGATAGCAATAATAGGATTAAAGGCAAGAGTCCATTTGAGGTGGTTTTTGGCATGCATCCTAGGGGTGTTTGTGAGCTCAGGGATCTTGGTGGAATGGAGTATAGAAGTGGCCATGCAGAAGAATTCACTTCTACCATGAAGGAAATACAAGATCAAGTAAAGAAGCAGATACAAGACAGTCAACTTAAGTTGAAAGACAAAGTGGATGAGAAAAGGAAGGATGTTTAGTTTGAAGTGGGTGACTATGTGATGGTCCACTTGAACAAATATAGACTAAAAAAGGGTGTCCCTACCAAACTTCAGATGAAAAGGGTGGGACCATGCAAGATCTTAGCCAAGTATGGAGCTAATGCATATAAGGTGGACCTACCATCAGATTTGAGCATCTCTCCCATATTCAATATTCAAGACCTCATAGAGTTCAGGGGACAGATGGAAGACATCAATCCAACTAGTCAAGGGGTCAATGTTGATGTAGAGGTTACTGTCTTACCTCCAAAGTTTCCTATGGTGGCTGATAAAGTCCTAGACTCCCGGGTTAAGAAGACCACTAGACACACAATCTACATGGAGCATTTGATTCAATGGAAGGGAAGACCAGAATCAGAGGCCTCATGGATTGTAGAGGAAGATTTCCAAAAGGTGGGCATCTCAGAGGAACTAATTTCCATAGGAGTGACATGACTTCATCCTTTGGGGGGGAGTACGGTGCATGAGCACCTAGGTAGGATAGTTGTGGAAATGTAACCTAGGGTTTGATCTTTCTTTATTTTGGCTTGTAGTGGTTCTATCCAGACCACTAGGTAAATAAAGGGACCAAGAGTCCTAGTGTGTGAAGTGTTTGTAGGAGGATAGGTCTTATTTGTTCCTTGGTGACGCCCAATTAGGGAATTTTAGAATTTTGTGGAAAAATGAGCCAAGAGAGGGACTAGAGGTCCTTTTTGATGTTTTTTCATCATATGTAGTGGATTGGACAAGTTTGACTAGGGTTTGACCAAGTTTGGCAATCAAACCCAAAAGTTGCCAAAAGTTGTCAACTTTTAAGACAAATTAGCATCTTCAAAGAAATTGGTTGGGTAACTATCTGAAACTGACCATTTAGTGTTTGGGTAATCTATATAAGACCATCCTCAAGATTTTTGAAGGGTTGGAAAGTTTTAGAACTTTCATGTACGAACTGTGTTAATCAATAACAGTGTGGAATTGTGTGTTTTGAGGTGATTGGGAAATGTAATGGATTGAAAGTGTTTTTGTAAGATTTTTTTATTGTAATGTAGGTTAGTATTTAAATTCCTATGGTATTATTTTGGTATTTTGGATAGTTTTGATTGCTTTTGTAAAATCTTGAAAGTTCAGTCCAGTCGCTGGTATAGTTTTGAGCACTGGTTGCAAAGGGAGTCTTAACTTTCTTTTACACTGTGGATTTGAACCGGGATCTTGGATTATGAAAGTAGAATCCATGTACATTGTGTACATAATAGGTTGGGACCTGGAAGTGATGTAAACTATTTTTGAGATGATGCCCTAGGTGAGCCAGAGTAGTATGGCTAGGGATCATCAGAGGTTGCAGAGATAGCTAGAGGGATTGAAAGCATCCATAGATTCAATCAGAGGAAGTGGGAAGGTAGAGGAGTTTGAGGAGGACCCCCAACCAGGAGGAGAATTTGTGAGGAGTTATCTTGTTTTCCAAGAAAGTCCATTTCTTGTGCAGACAGTGAAGGAGGCCTAAAACTCTGAATTTTAGGCATGGAAGTAGGAAGGACTGTACGGACACTTCAGGGGCCTAAAACCTAGAAAATATTTAGTGTCTCTTAAAAGGGTTTCTAGATCCTAATCCTATTTGGAACTTTCTAAGACATTTTCCCAAGATAATGTAGAAAAGGTGTCCAAATAGGGCTAATTGCTTGTAGCCCTATTTTGGGGGTAATTGCATAGGTTCTTGGAGCTTGTTTGTGTTTTTGGAGAAAAGTGAGTTTGTAGGGGTTGGAATTGGTCCTGTTGAAATCTTCATATGTTGCCTTTCCAATTTGGTGAATATTGGAATCCATTTGAAATTAGATTGGGCAAATGGACAAGAAAGACCAATTTGGGTCTAGTATGAGGTTTGCAAAGTTGTGAGTTCTATTTCATTGGTGTTTACTAGTTGAAGGAAATTAGGATCTTGTGATAAGATACCTAAGGATCCTAGGGTGAATAGAAGAACCCTAATAGGTCAGTGATTGACCTAAGAGACCCTAGAAGAGGTCTAAGGAGCAACACTAGTACTACATCAAATATGTTCTACTTGCATGGTGAGTACTTCAGAACTCACTTCATAACCC
The DNA here is from genome assembly GCA_018584345.1 of Thuja plicata. NCBI lineage: Eukaryota > Viridiplantae > Streptophyta > Pinopsida > Cupressales > Cupressaceae > Thuja > Thuja plicata. Next base: position 3,841,869 of record MU224399.1, read on the forward strand.
ATAGGGTAACACCATTTCTTTCTAGGGGTCACTGCCTCAAAACATACACTGTCCATTTCAACCATAAAAAAATTATGTCCTTGTACTTCTCAACTATATCCTCATGTAGTCTGTATCTACTCTTCATTTGTCTTTGTAGAATTTTGATCATTGCAAACAGTTCTCCATCTACGCAAGTAGTGTTTTGTCTCCTGTAACTGTATGAAATCAAAATACCAGTGGGAACTCCAGTTTTCTAGCCACTAGGATGTAAACCAGGAAACTTATGTTCAATATGAATGAACATGTGTACCAATAATGATCCAAATTTGAAGGTTTTCATTTTGTCTTTCTTCACAAGCTTAACATTATCAAGGAATTATTGTACCAATACCTTGCATAGGTTGAAATATGTGCTTTCTTTTACCATTCTCCATGCCATCATAATAACTCTAGCTGATACTGAATTAGGTCTGCTACTGTAGAAAAATTTGTAACCAAGTATCATTACAATCAACCTTACATCTTGTTGAAAAATATCATTTACTGTCATTGCCCTTCTGTCCCACTTTGAGTGTGTTACAGTTTTGACTTCCTTCTTAACATGTTTCTCAGCTATGAGAACAATTCTAGTGTTATCAAGACCAGTAATCTCATGAATTAGGTCACTACATATTTTCACAGGTTGGCTACCAATCCATATGAATTGGTCATGAACCCTGCTCATAAGTATTTTAAACCATTCATTTTCATTGAAGTCACACAAATCCATAATCTTCATTATATTCAACTGACTAATGTGTTTCCATTCTTCCTTCATGATTCCATTTTCATTCATGTTTTCAATTTCTGTGAGTATATCATCCTCTCCTAATGTGTCATACTTACAGTGTATGTAAGCCCTAATATCTTCAACATGAAGTACACCGTGTGGGGTCTGTGAAAATTCTCCTTTCAGATCCTCTTCACATGACTTATAAGGATGTTTCTTGAATTTGTATCTAGGACAATCGACAACATCAAAAATTATAGGTGCATCCATAGCTTAGATAATGTAGAATACCTTTCATACACGAAAATCTAAGTTTATGCTTCGATCGATCATGCATGGCAAGTGTAGAAATGGTTGAATAATTCTTCTCTCTGATCTCCTTCGCTAACTCTTTGTCAAATGATAGAAAAATAGATCATAAAACGGTGCTTTATATAAGTTAGGTTATGATTTTTCTTTTTCACTTCAAACTGTCTAGTCAGCTGTTGAATCTCGCGATCAAAATATACAAGTCAACTGATGATGCACTCTTAGACATATGATTCATAATGTCGGCTCAACATATTCCTAAGCTCGCATGAGCTCACTACATGATTTGTGGGGTAGGATAGGTTTTGATGTGTTGCATTTAATGCTCCCCTAAGGCCATGATCAACCAATTAGTTTGATTCTATCTTGCTACCTTTAGGCAAAGATCCAGTAGCATCTATTGACTCTCCCTGAACTGATGTCTCACTAGTTTCTTTAATCTTCCATATCTTGCCACTATTTTTTTCTTCTGCTTTCTTAAAAAAAATTCAAAATCATTCTTCACATCTGCAATACTCTTGCTAGTATCATTTCCATTCTTCTGTGAATTCATAAGAGGTGGTGTTCTTCTGTTGTCTACTCCATTATACCTGTAAAACTTTTCTATATGTCCTAGATTATTGCATTTGTAACATATAGGAGGTCTTCTTTCTTGATTAACTTGTAATTTATAGTACTTCACAATGTGCCCAATGTTTTTAAATTTGTAGCATGTAGGTTTTGTTGTAGGTTCTCTTCCATTATCTTGTCTATATCCAGATTGATTAGGTCTTCTGCATTTAGTCTTCTTGTGCCCATATTCATTATAGTTAAAACAAAGCATCTGCCTCTAAAAGGTCTGATATGCTCTTTAGGTTCTTCAATAGATGGTTTCTCATCATCAATCTTCTCTATTGATTTATCTTCCTGATTCTTTGAACATTTAGCTTCATTGAATCCAATACCAGTCATGTCACCTTTAGCTTTCTGTTTGTCTAATTTTGGACTCAATGGGAAGTAGTACTAAGAGGGGAGGGGTGAATCAGTACCTCTAAAATTTTTAACACTTTACCCAATTTATCATTAGTGATCATTCTATTCTGATTTACCAACCATTACTATTTATTCTTTCTCATCTAGACATTGGTTTGTTTAACAGTATTTGCAATCATCCATAGCAACATTCATGAAATTAACAAACACATAACACAAGATATGATATTGTAGAAAACTCCTGTTAGGAAGTAAAAACTGTGGTGGGGATGACACCCACAAAACTTCACTATTTGCAGAATGGAAGGGAGCCAGTTAAGGCTTACAATTTGATCACTTCTGATGATCTACCCTATTAAGAGTATTTAGGTGGAGACCTGTTAAGATCTGCTCTGTTAAGAGCTTTAGCAACACTGTTTTAAGTGTGCACTCAGTTATGAGATTTAAAATAGGACGGTTAAGCCCACCTTTCTTGAAAGGATTTCATTAGTGTACTAAACTTGTTAGAATGAGTACAAATGTTGACCTGACTGTATGTAATCTACTATTATTGATTTATACATCCATTAAAGCTTCTACAATTACAATATCACCTTAAGTGATTGATGAATACCTTTTCTCTGCTTGTCAGTAGCCTCTGTTCTGTTCGTGAAAACTGAATTGATTATGTTTGTGTTCTTCTGCATGAATTCTCTATCTGGTCTTTAGTTTCTCTTTGTGGCTACTTTCTTCATTGAACAATAACTATTCTGAATGGGTCGAGCACCTATTTATACAAGTTATTTGACCTATCTTGGAATTCATGATTTATAATGTTAACTCTTAGATCTAATTGTTTACAACTTGACCTTGATCTTTAGTTTGCATGTTTTAAAACAGTAAAAAAAATTAAAATAATAAAGATTTCATTTCTTTCTCCACACATAATGGATTAAAAAAACAAATCAAGAAGCTATAAATACAACTTCAGTGATTTATCTGACGTGGAAAGTCAGATCAACTTTTTGCGGTATGTAACTAACTATCGATTCTTGGCTGTCGGTTTGAACTTGCAGTCTGTCGGCATTCCTTGTTTGAACTATTATTTGGGTTTCCTGTATCTGTCAGGCTCCTCTCTTTGTTGTTCGTCAGGTAGCAGTATTGATACTTCGTCGGGTATCCTTATCTTTTTGTCATTGGGTAACATTTTGACAGTGTTCATCGGGTAACCTTAGTGTTGGCTAGTGCTGTGCCCTGTCTGTCGGTTTAGACTAAACTGATGGTCTAGATCATGTTTTTCTCTAAGTATACTAATGGAAAAATATAATTCCTTCAATCTCCCCCTTTAGCATTAGTATAAAAAACTGATATGTGCATAATACTGAAATTATTAGACCATGTTTATTTCCTTGTCATAATTTGACTCCCCCTTTCTATGTGCATCAGTATAGTGTATGTATATGTACATGTATACTATTTGATTATTGTATGTACATTAGTTTACCATTCTTTTTTTCCACTATACAATGTTTCCTCCTTTTTCTTGAGGTGATGTACATATAAAATTCCCCCTTTCTTTTATACTAATGACAAAAATGTACAACTTACAAAATGTCAAAAAAATGTGACAAAGATGTGTAACTTACAATGTTTCAAAAACATTAGAATGGGTAAGTTTTATATCTTCTAGCAGTTTCTCCCATTGTTCTTTCAATTGTTCGAGTGCCATATGTTGTAGCTTGAGTCTTACGTGCATATCAAAAATGCTATCTAGGATAGAGATTTCAGGGGTGGCAATTAGTGTATTTGCCTGTCTCATGTTTTTTTGCAGCAGTGTAAGTGTCGGTAAGAGCTTAACTTGAAGCTCATTTACTTCATCTCTGCAAATTGAATGTCCTATCTCTGCTTTCTAGCCTGTATTATTTTCTATTTGTGCAATATAAGTGCTTCTGCTATGTTGGCTAGATTTTGTGCACTAGACTGAAGATCAACATCTATTTTTTCTATCTTGTCTGTATACTCCTTAGTGAGTTGATCTAAGGTGCACAATTTCTTAATTAGAATAACATCTTCTGATAAAAGTGGTTCAATTGCACTTACCAATTCAGAAAGCTGGACCTTTTTGAGTGCCACTTTTTTGCTTATCTTCTCTACAAGCTTGAATTCATACTTTTTCTTAGGTCTCTCTTCCATATTTTTCTCAGCATCGGTATTCTGATATGTTATTGCATCTATGAGTGTTACCAGTTGATCAATTATTGGAACTTTCTGATCAATGTCTATGTCTGGTACAATTTGTTGAAGTATGTCTTTAGCTACTTCAAGTACCTTGGCCTCTTTTTCCGCTTGTTTCATCTTGTCTTTAGTGGCTTTCCTCTCACAAAGCTTGGCATATTTATTAATGTTGTAGGATCCAATGTTCTTGGATCACAAACTGGTATCTCAATTATCTCATCCAAAGTTACTGGTTTTTTGCTCTTTCCATTCTTCTTCTTTGAGATTTTAGGGGATGCATATGTATGAACTACTAAAGCTAGTTCATTTGTACGCTCTGAGTTAGTTGGTGAAGGTTTTGTTGATGAAGCATCTTGTTTTTTCTACTCAATTTGCACCTGTTGGTTATGGGAAGACGTCTCTTCATGTACCTTGTGTGTTTTTGCAGAATGTGCTCCTGATTCCTTTTCAATCTCTTCATTCTTTCCTTCTTCACCTTTCTCTGAAGGCCTATCCCCTATTTATTTTTGAGTTCCTTACCTTTTCTAATTAATATCCTTCTGATAAGCGGTTGCAGGTTGCTCTGCAGGTGTATCTATAGTTTCTTTTCCTTCTCCTTCACCCTTGTCCGTGGGTGTGCTTGTTTCCCTTTCAATTGATCCTTCATTTCCCTCTAGTATGTTTATTGCCTTCATTAGGACAGGCATGTTACTTTGTGTTTCTTCTTGGGCTTTGTCAATGTTGATGTCCTGCTCGTCGGTAATGTCCTTGTCAGTAGTGACATTCTCATCTTTTTGTATAGATTTTGTAGGGTCTTGCACTTTTGAGTGCATGATTGAAGTGTCTTGCACTTCTTCATCTATAATATCAATTATCTTATCATCTGATATTTTTAGTGCTTGATGACTTTGTTGATCCTTGAGTGTGATAAATATC
>MU224399.1:3847079-3889278 GCA_018584345.1 Thuja plicata
GTGATAAATATCACATCATCTTTCTTCTTGGGATCATTGTCGGAGTCATAGTGAGTGATATCTTGGACAATGTCATCCATGCCTGTATTCAAGTTACTAGGCTCATCATCACTCTCCTGATTGTCCAAAGCAATATGCTGAGGACTTGCATTATCTAACTGCTCCTCTCTGTGAGGTGTGTTTGTGAGAAGTAATTGCTTCTCAACACTTGTTGATCCTGCTGGTAGATCTAGGAGATGTCTCCATTTGGTCTCTGTCATCGAATCCAGTTCTATAAACTTGCTTTCTAGTACTTTGTAATCCCTTATTTTGGATACAAATTTACTTGAGTGTTTCTTTAGTACTTGTATTTCTTCAAACTTGGATTCAGGAGGCATCAATCTTACAAGAATTCTTTCTCTTTCTTTTCTTTTCATTTGTAAGGCATATGACTATTGTTGGTATATCTTTTTTCCTAGCTCCTTAGGTATTTGACTTACAAATTCAGCAAGGGAATACTTGTTTTTGATCATTGATTTGATGAATGCATCCTGTATCTTATTCTAATCATCTGGATTCACTGTATCCCACTACCTGATCTTTTTATCAGTCATTGCACCATGGGTAGCAATTGCTTTTGTAGCTTCATCTACCATTTGGTTTCTGAATTTCTTTTTAACTACATCTAGTTCATCATCTTTTGTGTCATCTAAGTCAGCCTGTGTCTTGGAAAACCTTTTTATTCTCTTTGGTGGTGTGGATTTGGCAGGTTTCTATCTGTCTCTTTTTTCTAGTTGATTCCTTATATAGGTCCTTACTTGACCTCTTTTGAGTGGTGTTATATTTGTTGCATCAGTCTGACTTCTTGTCCTTTGTTTCTTAGTAGGAGGTGGAGATGGAGGTGCATCAGATTCAATGGCCTCTATATCTGATTTCTTTTCCTTTAGTGTTTCACCGATGGTACCCTATTCATCAGTTTCCTCTTGTTGGTCCTGTTCTTCCTCCTCTATGACCGATAGAATCTTCTTGAGATTCTTTATCATTTTGTCTTTCTTGTTTATAGTCTTTTTGACTTGTAGGCCATGTTTTATCTTATATTTGGCCTCTTCATATGTACCAAACCTTGGTTGTTTCTTATCAATAGGCTCATTGATCGGTGCCTAAATTACACTAGTAGCTAGATCAATATTGATCTCATAGTCTAATGAAGATAACCAAGCTGTTCTTGGTACAAATGGTTTGATGTGTGTGAAGTCTGTATCTACCATGAAACATATTTCATCCCTATGTTTCTCAACTAGTTGATTAGGAATCCTAGTTCTTTCCATCATATTTTTCTTGAACTCAAGGAAGTAGGAAGACATTACAGACTCAAAATTTTCTCCTAGTGACTTAATAAGTTCACTAATTTGTAGGGTTACTGGTTTGGTAGAGTCCCATACAACTTTTCCTACAGAAGGAAAATATTCTTGAAAATAGAAAAATGTACACATAATAAGTGAACCAAAATTACATGTGTTGCTCTTTGCAGATATGATCTTGATCATATTCTCATCAAGTTGTTTCAGTAGGATCTCACATAGATCCATTTGAGTTCCTTTATTTACAATCTTTTAAGCTGTGCTTATTGCTATTATAGAAATGCTATTTAGTTTGCTAGCCTGGAAGATTTTGTAACCAATAACACATGCACCAAATTTAAACTCAACGTCGGTGATTGTGTTAACTTTGAGACCTCTGTTGTCTCCTTCTGCATTAGTAATTTTTGTAACTTCTTTCATGGATGGATGTTTGTGTGCCCTAGGTTTGTCGATTATCAGATAACTAGTGACAGCATGAAGAACATCACTTGTTATCTGCTTGGGTTGGTCTAGCCATAGTTTGTTGTCATGCATCCTGCTCAAGACTATCATAATCCACTCTGTCTTGAATTCCATTAGGAAATGTAGGGCATTAGTTTACCCTTTGACCTCCAAGTGTTTATGTTCTTCTTTCAATTTTCCTTCAGTGTCACATAGCTTCTTATAAGCTTCATCCATTTCCAAATCACCTATCTCTGCAATCTTGCAATGAATGTAAGACCTAACATCTTCTATGAGCAAAACCCTAGGCGAGATTTTTGAAAATATGTCGGCTTCATCAGGTTTCGATGCAATCTCTGGAAAATTTTTGTATTTAGGTTCTACACAAGTGTTGTTCTTGATTAGTTTCACCACATTCTTCTTTTCATTCTTTAACTTAGTAGTTCTTGAAGTGGTTGCCATTGTTTTTCTAGAATTTAGGGTTTTCTATGAAATTAGGGCTTTCTTGACAAAGCAATGACAGAGATCTTTTGGTTCCCTTGTTACTTACTTTGATTCATGAATGTGATGAAGAATATGTTCCCTATGTGCTGAATCAATCTATAGATGCTTCTGCTTTCTGCTCTTGAATCACTATGATGTCACTCTGGTTTTCTCTTCAAATCGTGGGTGAAAAATGAAGTTGTCCTGTCGACTATTTATAGAATTTTTGACCTAAGTCTTTGCAATAAATGCTCACCAACTTGTCGAGATGTGAAGACGAGTTTCATCGGGAGGATATTTTAAATCGTCAGTGTAGACATGATGCTTATGGCAGTTCTCAACCAATTTGATTTTACCGACGGATATCGATATTCTACTATCACAACTTCTTAATTTTATTTTCTTACCGATGGTCATCGGGATACATTGGTAGTTTACCACTTTTACTAGTTGACCAACAATTTTTGGTAAGTGTGAACAACTTATTATTGTGTTCACCGATGATTTTTGGTAAGTGTTTATTGACAGTGTTGTATTCTTATATTGGTAACAAGTAAATTAATATGCATCTATTATTTATGCAGATTTTGAATATATATCATTTTGTAAAAAGGAACTGATGCAAAACATAACTTGGTATAGTGCAGTTCCATACTTACTTATTCAGCTCAAGTGGGGTTGATGGTGTCACCAAATCCATTGGATGGGGTGTCACCATTTGCATTTCTTGGTCCAACTTCATCATTGCTTGAAACCTTTATCCACATTTTGTCTCTTGCCCTCCGGATGTCTTCAATGGTGTTCCAGATGTCTTCAATGGTGTTACCATTGGGATGTGTGCATGTGTCTGTCAATCTATCTTTGCAATATTTGTTGAGATGACCAACTTTATGACAGTGTAAGCATGCAATTCCAGGGTTTGACTAGCCTCTAGGCCTTTTGGTCCATGCTCTCATGCAGTTTGCAGCAATGTGACCATATTTGCCACATGTTGTACAGTTTGTCCAAGTATTGTAATCCCATACATATTGATTATCGATTCTCTTTGGTTGATAAGGGGCTTCTTTACCTTTTGGCTTCCATGCTTGTATCATTCTTCAGATGTGTGCCCATTCATCTTGCATGTAGGACAATATTTGTCTATGTAGGTTTTCTTCTTTGGCTTTTCTATCTTTCTCTTGCATTCATAAGCCTTATGTCCTTTCTTGTTACAATTATAATAGAATCCTATGAATGAAGATGTAGGTGTATATTTAGGAGTACCTTTCATTTTACCTCTGCATGAATTTGATGTGTTCCCTTGCTTTCCGCAGTGCTTGCATGTTCTCTTTCTTGGTCTTGAATTTTTGTCTACATTCTTTGGTCTTGATGTTTCTCCTTTTTCTGTAAAGCCTATACCTTTGTTGTTGATGACTCTTCATTGTTCTTCAAGAAATTCATCCATTCTTTTATTGCTTTCTTCGGCCTTTTTGATAATCTCATTATGCTAGTGCTGAATTCTAACCTCATGCTTCAGCTTTTCATTTTCTTCTCTTAGTTCACCGATAATCTGTATTCCCTCAATGAGTTCCACATTTATTCTATTTTCTTCTTGACTCATAAGGATAATCTGATTTGTGAGATCATGGTGAAGCTCAGCATGTCTTTGAATTTCCATTTATTTTTCTTGCCATTTCTCTATGATCTTCCTTCTATCATCAATAGAAAGTGTTCTTCTATTTCAGCTTGTCTGCTAGAACTCATCACATCAATCATTCTAACCATCTGGGTCTCTTGGCCAATTTGTAGCATCTTTATTTGCTCTGTCAGATGTTGATTGATCTCCTTTAGATTTGTGATGTTATGTTTTGATGTATCTGATACATTACTTGCATTTGATCGTGAAGATTTGAAGAAATATGGAATCTCTACTTCCTGATAGTCTACTTCATTGTTCCTGGTAGCCACACCTTTTCTTTCAGCCAACAACTCTCTCATCTTGATTCTTGCTTCTTTATACTGTTCATAGAACATCTGTATCTCAAGCTTTTTGTTCTCAATATTCTTATCAAGTTTATACTTCTCCATTGTTAGATCTTTTCTCTTAAGCTTTTAATCTTTTCAAGAAGATACTCAGCTCTGATACCAATTGTTGGATTCAATGGGAAGCAGTACTGAGAGGGGAGGGGTGAATCAATACCTCTAAAAATTTTAACACTTTACCCAATTTATCATTAGTGATCATTCTATTCTGATTTACCAACCATTACTGTTTATTCTTTCTTATGTAGAAATTGGTTTGTTTAACAGTTTTTACAATCATCCATAGAAACATTCATGAAATTAACAAACACATAACACAAGATATCATATCACAAAAAACTCCTGTTAGGACGTAAAAACTGCGGTGGGGATGGTACCCACAAAACTTCACTATCTAGAGAATGGAAGGGAGCCAGTCAAGGCTTACAATTTGATCACTTCTGATGATCTACCCTATTAAGAGTATTCAGGTGGAGACCTGTTAAGATCTATTTTGTTAAGAGCTTTAGCAACACTAATTTAAGTTTGCACTCAGTTATGAGATTTAAAATAGGACGGTTAAGCCCACCTTTATTGAAAGGATTTCATTAGTGTACTACACTTGTTATAATGAGTACAAATGTTGACCTGAATGTATGCAATATACTATTGCTAATTTGCAGATCCATTAAATCTTTTACAATTACAATTTCACCTTAAGTGATTGATGAATACCTTTTCTCTTCTTATCGGTAGCCTCTGTTCTGTTCTTGAAAACTGAATTGATTATGTTTGTGTTATTCTGCATGAATTCTCTGTCTGGTCTTTAGTTTCTCTCTATGGCTACTTTCTGCATTGAACAACAACTATTTTGAATGGGTCGAGCACCTATTTATACAAGTTATTTGACCTATCTTGGAATTGACAATTTACAATGTTAACTCTCAGATCCAAGGTTTACAACTTGACCTTGATCTTTAGTTTGCATGTTTTAAAATAGTAAAATGAATTAAAACAATAAATATTACATTTCTTTCTCTCCACATAATGGATTAAAAAACAAATCAAGAAGCTATAAATACAACTTCAGTGATTTATCTGATGTGGAAAGTTAGATCAACTTTTTGTGGGAACTGACTGTCAGTTTGAACTTGCAGTCTGTTGGCATTCCTTTTCTGAACTGTTCATCAGGTTCCTTGTATCTGTCGGGTTCCTCTCTTTGTTTTTTGTCAGGTAGAACTGTTGATACTTCATCGGGTATCCTTATAGTCATCGGGTAACATTTTGACAGTGTTCATCGGGTAACATTAGTGTTGGATAGTGTTGTGCACTGTCTATTGGTTTAGACTAAATCGATGGTGCAGATCATGTTTTTCTCTAAGTATACTAATGGAAAAATATAATGCCTTCAGTCTAACTATTCATCAATCAAGTCACTGCTAGTGTGAAGTTTCTCAATATGTTTCTTTTCTTTAGCTAGTTCACATTTCACAATCTGATTGTATTTCCCCAGTTCCAAGTATTTGTTCTTGTAGCTGTCAGCTTCATCTTTTATTTGATTCAATGCATTGTTCAATGTTTCTTCAAATTTCTTCTTAGAATCCTCCTATATCTGTATTTCTTTAGCCATATTCTTGTTCTCAAGCTTCAAAGTCTCAATCTCTTCGTTCAGTTGCTTCACCTAATATGAATTGTCCTCATCTGAATCTTCTTTTATCTGAACCATGAGATCTTCTCCCTGATTTCTTGAAAGTTCAAGCTGTTATTTCAGTTTCTTTATGAATTTCTCAGCTCTTCAGAGGTTAAACTTCAATTCTCCATTTTCTGCTTTAGCATTGTCAAGATCTTCAAGTGTAGCTTCAAAGTTCTCCTGCAAACTATTCAAATCCATTATGATCTCCCTCAAGCTGTTAGGCTTTCTCTCGAAGGGCCAAAATATCTGATACCAATTGTTAGGATTGGATAATACCGAGAGGGGGGGGGTGAATCAGTATTATAACAAATATTTAAATTCTTTAACCACTTGAACATTAACCATACAATTGCAATAAAGGAAAGAACATAAACAAATAAAACAGAACTCATAACACCATATTTTCTTACAAGGAAACCCTAGCCAAGGGAAAACCCCAGTGGGGATGATACCCACAAGCATGAACTAAAGTATAATGTCCCTATTAGGAGACCTAGCCCTATTAGGAGCTGAATATTACATAGTAAATTTCCTTGTTAAATGAATAACAACCTTGTGAAAGGTTCACAACACCCTGTTAGGGGCCAATGAGCTTACAACTCTTACAATGTAATTCTGTTACAAAAGGTTCTCAGTGATGAAGAAAAACAAGCATCACAAATGCTTTGATAGTTCCTTTATAGCTCTGTCATTCTCTGCTCTTCCATTCACATGTCTGCTCTGCATATCCTTCCCTTTCTCAACTCCCAATCTTTACTAAAAATATCTTACATATATATCCTTTTAACTTTACAAAGTCGGCTCTTAGAATAAATATTACAAACATTGTCAAGTCAGCCTTCATTACATAATACAATTAATATAGTAAACATTAAATGTATAGTCATCACTCTTGCATAGTCAAAGTGTATAATATCAACAAAAAAAATATGTCTTTGATTTCCAGGGGTCCAAGTCTTGCTCCTTTTTTCCTCATTGCTGTCCAACTACTCTCTATCGTTGTTCTCTTCTATCTGTCAGTCTTCAAATCCTCATAACTCATCATAAAATTAACCAAATCAAAATTGATCTTAGGTGTATGTCAGACATACTCCATAATATCTTTTACTAATCTCACATGACTTAATTCATCGATCTCTACCTTTGACATCCAAAACAATACTGTATCTCTGTTTGTGTACTTAGTCAATTTTGGACATACCAAAACTTAACTTCAAAACAATCGATCTTAAACCTAGATGTGTTGCCATAAATGACAACCAAAAAGTAAATCATATTACCCAATTTGATCATTTTCCAACAATATGTTGAATGAGTTCAATAATATTAAGAAGTTCCCCAATGAAAGCATGGATGATTTCAATAATATATTTCAGAAAGCCATGAACAAGTTATTTTAGGTGTTAAGACTGGATGAGCAAGTGTATTTAACCATATACTTCAATCCTGCTGATGGAAATATTTCTCACCTTCTTAGGGATAAGAACCCATGCACTCTAAGGGATTATTACAAGACAACCACATATATTGAAAGCAATAGACAAGCCTTAAGGAGAATGGGGAAGAGAGAGGATGGAAATTTATGGAAGGATACAAAAGGGCAGACAAGTAAGCTTACCAAGGAAGAGGATAGGGTGGGAAAATTAATGAGTGTAATAAAAGAACTTACTGCCAAAATTAATAAAAATGAAAAATGTTCTCAGGATAATAAACATCAGTATCAGAGATATGATGGATATCCAAATTTGAGAGACATGCCATAAAAAACCAATTGGAAAGATGGCAAGCATATTATAGAGAATCAAGAGAACCAAAAGACAAAGGAAACCCAAATCCTTTAAAGAGAAATAATAAAAACAATGTGGAGAATACCCCTTGGTGTGCTTCTGGTAATATTCCTCACTCTTCTTTCCAGTGTGTTGTAGCACAGGCCTTAGATGAACAAACGAACAGACATGTTCAACGTAGGAAGATTCCACTCTGAATATCTTCTTTGTGAAAAGATGTGCTAAATCATGGTCTTCTGAAGATGAGGAACCTGTTAATGATGTAAATAGTAGGAGAGGAAAATACCAAGTATACCAGCAACAAATTTTCTCTAATTTAGATGAGGAAACTGGTATTGTATTACAAAATACCATCAATGTTGTGAATGATGACAAAAAACATCCACGTTTTAGACTACCAAGTGATGAAGAAAAAAGGTCCTTAACCATAGCCACAATCAATCAAGCTAGAAGTTCCTATAACTTTAGAAATAGAAGGGTGGAACCTAGTCAAGGAAAACCTTCTTCTGTACTTATCAAAGAAGATGCCCCAGAGGTTGCTTCTAAATCTCCAGCCAAGGATAAAAAGGAGAAGGAAGCTACTAAACAAGGATAATCCTCTTCTCCCCAAAAAGAGGAGGGAGTGAAATTAGATGAACAAATTGCTATTGAAAAGGGAAATAAAGGTAAGAGAATAAATGACATATTTTCTGAAATTCCTACATTTTATATGAGGCATGCTCTTACACAAATGAAAGTATCAATTCCCCTAATGGAAATGTTGAAAATAAAAGAGCATAGAGAAGCTGCAATGTCACTTTTTAAAGGGATAGAAGATCTCCCTATTGCAAACAAGAAGAAGAGTAAGGAGAAGGAGGTTTCCTTTGATCCAGAAACCCCTATACTATATGTGGGTAATATGATTACCCAAGAAACCTCTCAAGTAGATCCCTTTTATGTCACTTTGTTGATAAACAACAAGCTTGTAAAAAATTACATGATTGACTCTGGTGCTGCCGCAAATGTCATGCCATATGAAGTGACGAAAGAATTAGGGATGAGTGTAGATACTTGTTATGGGAGATGTTATGCCATGGAAAACAAATAGGTCCCTGTAGTGGGAACTCTTAAGGGAGTTGAGGTAAAGATAGTTATCTTTCCTGAAGCCACATACAAAATAGATGTAGTTGTTGTGGATACCCAACCCCATTATGGTATGTTGTTGTCAAGATAGTGGGTTGCAGCAGTAGGAGGTCATGTACAATTGGATTTATCTTACACAACAATCCTAGTAAATGGGAATGAAGTGAAATTGTATAGGGAGATACGAGCACCAGTCACTGTTGAAAAGGTACAAAATGACATGCTCAATTGTTGTGTGGAAGTGGAAATGGAGAACTTTAGAGTGGAGAAGATCCTTCCAGATTGAAAAAACACTAATCCACTGGTGGAAGAATTATGCACACAAAAAAGTGGCTTGTAGCAGATGTATTTTGATAGATCTTGTTCCAAGAAAGGATCAAGAGTTGGTGTCCTATTCATTTCTCCATCAGGTACAACTTTCAAATATTCCTTCTTGTTAGCTTTTTTATGTACAAACAATACTTGTGAATATGAAGCCCTATGTTTGGGGTTATACATTTCAACTAGGCATGGTATTAGGTGCTTACAGGTTTTTGGGGACTCTTAGCTGGTTGTAGCACAAGTCAGATCCAAATATGCTATAAAAATGATAGGTTAAAATTGTATAAACATTTAGTATTGGACCGGATAGAATTGTTTGATGCTTTCAACATTAATTGGGTAGAGAGGTCAAAAAATATTATGGCTGATTTTTTGGAAAATGTTGCTTTGAAAAATGATGATTCGACCTTGAATGGAGTATCTATTTTCAAAGTCAAGATTAGGCCTGTGCAGACAATGTATACAATTGGCAAGTTTTTGAGGATGCCCAATATATCCTTAGGTTTATCCGGTGTCTTGACCATTTTGAAGGCCAACATGTAGATTGTAATTCCTTAGTAGAGGTGGTTGATGGTAGGGACATGGTCTTTGGCAATGAGGTTGTTCAACTATTTTCTAATCAAATCCCCAAGGGGTTGGTGGAATTAGATGCATTGTTTAGTGATCAAGATAATTACATGTCTAAGAGGAGCAATGCTAAAATTGAAGACCTAGAAGAGGTAAATTTGGGATCTGAAAAAACAATGTATATATTGGAAAAAATTTGGACTCCGATGTTAAGACAAATTTGATAAAATTATTGAGAAAACATAAGCGGGTGTTTGCATGGTCATGTGAGGACTTAAAATCTTATCGGGAGGACCTTTTTCAGCATGTGATCCCATTAAAACCAGATGTTAAACCTTTTAGAAAAAAACAAAGACCAATTAACCCATTATTATCTCCCAAGATGTAAGAGGAATTAATGAGATTAAGGGATGCAGGAATTATACAACCTATAAGGCATTCCACCTAGGTTTCCAACTTGGTCCCAATAAGGAAGAAAAATGGTGATATAAGGTTGTGTGTTGATTTTAGAAATTTAAACATTGCATCTCTAAAAGATAACTATTCTCTTCCTAACATGGAGGTAGAAGGTTATTGGTAGTGATCTATTTTCAATGATGGATGGTTTCTCGGGATACAACTAAGTATTGGTGAAAGAGTTAGAGAAGTTTAAAATTGAATTTAGTACTCCTTGGGGGACATATGTATATATCAAGATTTCATTTGGTCTTATAAATGCATGGGAAACATTCCAAAGAGCTATGGATGTTGCATTTAAATAATTTGTGGACTTATTTATTGTAATTTATTAGGATGATCTAACAACATATTCCAAAAGGTCAGGAGATCACTGTGGTCATCTCAAGAAGGTATTCAATAAAGCCTTTAAATATGGTGTCTCATTGAATCCCAAAAAAGTATCAATTTGCAATCATAGAAGGAAATTTGTTGGGGCATATTGTATCGAAAGGAGTAAGGATTGACCCAGAATGGGTAGAGGCCACCCAAAAGGCCCTTGCTCCAAAGAATGTCAAAGGAGTGTAGTCTTTCTTAGGAAAGATTAATTTTGTTAGAAGGTTTATTTCTAATTTCTCAAAGATTGTGAAACCTATAATAATTTTTTTAAAGAAGGATGCAAAGTTTCAGTGGGATGAGGAGGCACAGTCTATCTTTGAGAAAATCAAGAAAGCAATTCAGGAAGCCCCTATTTTAAGTCTCCTAATTATAGTAAACCATTTTCACTTTTTTATTTTGCATCTTTTCATACAATTGTTGTTGTATTTTTTCAAAAGGATGAGGAGGGGCATTAACATCCTATTTCCCTTTTTAGAAAGTCTCTCCAAGTTGCAGAGTTAAATTATGAGGTTATGGAGAAAGAAGCATATGCATTAGTCAAGGCAGTAAAGTCATTCAGACCTTATCTGGTCTATGCAAAATTGATTGCATATGTACCTCATGCAATAGTAAAGGACGTTCTCACCCAGTTAGAAGTTACTAGAAAGAGATGTAAATGGATTAATAGGGTTCAAGAGTTCAATTTATAAAACCATATCACAAAATTGGTAAGAGGATTAGGTTTATCAAAGCTTATGACTGAGGAAAATATGGATTTTGTGCAAGTAAATAATGTGGATTTACAAGACCTAGTGCTAACTAGAATTGAAAGATAACCTTGGTATAGTGATATTGTATACTTAACTAAAAATGCCAAGTGCCCTGATACCATGGCTGACAATTAAAAGAGAACTCTCAGACTGCAAGCCCAGAAGTACACATTAATCCAAGGAGAAATATATTGGAAAGATAGGGATGGTGTTCTCTTGTTGTGTTTAGATGAAAGGCAGGTTGATAAAGTGTTAAATGAGATGCATGCTGGCTTGTGTGGTGGACATTTTTCTGCTAGGACAACTGCCCATAAAGTTTTATGGGCTGGTTATTTTTGGCCTTATGCGTTCAAATATTCTTTCAAGTTTGTACAAAAATGTGAGCCTTTCCAAAGGTTTTCTTCCAAGTTGAAATATTTAGGTGCTTTATTATTGAATCTAGTACAGGCTCAAGCCCATTTTTCCATGTGGGGAATTGATTTTATTGGAGAATTTGTAGAGAAATCTAGTGTTGGACATAGCTGGATTATGGTTGCCATAGATTATTTTACTAAATGGATTGAGGCAATTCCTACAAAGGGAGCAACCAATAAAGTTGTGATTGAATTTTTAATGGATACATTCCTGACTAGATTTGGTGTCCCCCTAAAATTGGTAACATACAATGCTAAGTGCTTTAGCTCTGGAGAGTTTTAGGATTTTTGTGATGAAAATGGAATTGTGATATCATATTCCTCTCCATACCATCCACAAGAAAGTGGATAGGAAGAATCGAGTAACAAAAGCATTCTACAAATTTTAAAGAAAACCTTGGAGACAAACAAGAGGGCCTCACATTCAAATTTGAAATTAGCCTTCTGGGCTAATATTGTAACATTAAAAAATGCTACTAGAAATTCACCTTTTGAGATGGTATATGGAGTTCAAACTAGGTTACCTATGAATAATTTACTTTATGTATATAAATTTATCATGGATCAGGAGCTGGAATTAAATGATGCTTTACATGAAAGAATGGTTCAATTGATTGAGCTTAATGAGGCCAGAAGGGAAGGACAGAGGAAGAATGCAAGAAGTCAATAGAAGATGAAGTATCTGTTTGAAAAAAGGGCCAGTAGTAGAAAATTTCAGCTGAATGACATGGTATTGTAGAGGAATGCCAAGGTTGAGGATAAAGGGAAGCACAAAAAATTTGAATCCTTGTGGTTAGGACCTTACATTGTTCATTAGATACATGGAAAGGACTCATATTCTATAAAGAACCTTGATTATGAGGTATTATAATTTCTAGTGCATGGATAATTCCTAAAGCCTTTCTTTAATTAACTATTCTTTCCATGCACAATAGTTTTGTAGTCTATCTACAGGTGTGTTTGCTTCCTATTGTGTGTTTGCCTCATGTTGTGTGTTTGCCTCATGATGTGTGTTTGTTTTTTGTAGTAGGTTAGTGTGGCTCTGGTCTGCCTCCCAGATATCTAGATTCTTGCCATGAATTTTCTTTCAAGCATCCTCAAATAGAGCCATTTTTGGGTATGTTTTAGGTTTTCTTAGATGTTTCAAGTTTTGTTCTTAGGTGTCAAATAAATTTTGCCTTTGCATCTAGTAGTTTCAATGTTCCTGCAAATTTTTTGAAAATGTATGTGTCTCAAGGAAAACCTACTTCAAAATATCAAAAAACCATAAACCCTAGATCTTATTTGTCTTTGGTAGGGTTTTGATCTTCTAAAATTGCCAATTCATGCTCTAGTTCTTATGTTTTCAAGTTGACATTCATAATCGCCCCTTTTCTACACATGGTTCTTTTATTTCCTTCGAGTCTCTAAATCTCATAAAGATCAACTGTTAGTTCTAATTATTAAGAAACCTGGCGAAAAGACTTTCTCTAAGTCTCATGAAGTTCGTGGTTAAGTCTAATTGTTTAGTGATTTAGCGAAGCAACTATCTCCAAATCGCCTGAGAATTGGTGGTTAGTTCCAAGTATTAAGGAACCTAGCGAAAAGGTTATCCTTGAATCTCGTAAAGATCACGGTCAAGTATATAACATTTGGTGATTGAGAAACAAAGTAAAAGACATAACGATGATGTTATATCACTGAATCTCATGAAATAGTGGCTAAATATTTTAATATCTGGAGATCAAGCGTTGATCATAGATGCTACTAAGGATCAAATGCTATCTCTGGATCTTTTGAGTTAAGCCAAGTATTCAGTGATTTGGAGAAAGCCTTTATCTCTAAATCTCATAATCAAATTGTGGTTAAAGATTCTATTTAGAGATTACGAGAATTATGAAGGTCGCTCAATCTCAGAACATGACTAGAGTTAAGAAAAATCTTATGAGATTAAGCGGTGACTGTTGATTATAATTAAAATGTGTGGCTATCACTGAATCTCCAAATAAACTAAGTTAAGTAGAAAGAATTTAGCGATCATGAGATACAGGGTTGAGATTTGACCAGATGTTGACACATGTTCTAAAGGCTCACAAGATGGGTGGTGTGCACTCAATCTCTTGATTTAATCAAAATTGTTTGAAACATTATGAGATTAGGAGAAAAAGAAGGTTCATAGTTATCTCTAGATCTCCTAATATTGACAGTTAAAAGTGGAACATTCAGCGATTTAGAGAAAGGAAGTTCCAAGGTTAACTCTTGATCTCATAATCATAACAGTTAATAGAGAAACATGCAGTGATCAAGAGATCCTTTAGTCTCTTAATCTCATAATATGATCACAGTTGTCACTAACATCTAGAGATTGGGAGAAGACAATTAAATTTAGTAATGAAAATCCTTGTCACTGGATCTCACAAAGAAACTATGGTTAGAGGTCCCATTTAGAGATTATGAGATATATGGTAGTTGATCAATATAGAGATAGACCATGTGTTAGTCAAGCATTCAATGACCCAGAGAATAGCCTTATTTCTAAATCTTGAGATAAAACCATGGTCAATCCAAGCATGGTGAGATTTTGAGGAACATTTTGTCACATGATCTCCAGGTAATGAATGGTTGAAGTCATAGGTGATGAGAAAAATAGGAGATCTTGACACGTTAAAGTACTCTAATGAGGTGGAAAAGTGAGGGTTTCAAGACAATCAGCTTTCATCTGGGTTTTTTAACAAACTCTGAGGTTTTTTGGAGTTTTAAAAGAAAAAAGAACAATTATGGCCTTTTTCAACTCTCTTTTCAAAACTGAATTGCATATCAGTTTCACATGCCACGGCTAGCTCAGAATTAAACTTGATACATGCAAAGTGAATGCTGAGGTGATTGAACAACAATACTCTAAGATCTCGACGAGTTGGTTGTATTTATTGGTGAATTTTATATAGACACATCACTTCTATCTTTCGCTTACCAGAAATTTTAGAGAAGTGTGATAAGAAATTGAGAAGTCACAATGAATTTTTAAGAAGAGATTTTTCATAAAGGAAGATTTGAAGAAGTAGAAAAATGAGCCAACCAAAGTCTAGCAAGGCCTCATCTAGTGAAGGGATTAAAGATTTAGGAGAAGATTAGAAAGTAAAGTGAAATTTCTTAGATGAATTCATCACGTTTCTCCCTAGGCGCACTCAGAACAAAAAGGTTACTAATGAGATCTTCTCTGGCTACACAGAAAATTGTAGAGACCCTGTTACTCTAGGTTTTTATGGTTATCATCTCTTCAATTACTTCTATATTAATAGAGTTAGGAATATTATCATTTGTAATGCTCGGAAATTGGGTTTGGGGAAGTTAATTGTCCCAGACATGTTTTTAGATGTTGATTTGCTTGTAGAGCTGGCTAGGGTCTATGATCTAGTATCAAGAACTTTCAAGAAGAAAGATCAGTCTTCCTTAGTGTCTTTAGATAGAAGTTCCTTCATGAAGGCTTTTAGTATTTACTATTCTTCATCTATATAGATTGATTTGGGTAAAGAGAGAGAAAGACATAAGAAAGAAATCAATCTAGTCAAGAGTTTAATCCCCAATTTTATGCCAAAAATGGGGAAGTATGTAGCTTCCTTACCCATTCGTATGAATGCACCTTATGAGTTCAAGGATTTTTATTTCTACATGAAATATTTGGCATACGGGTTGTGTAGAGTGTTAGGGTTAGATAGGGATGTTGAAAGAATGCCTGTAGATCTCATAATGATCATCCTGGATATACAAAACTCCCATGTCAATACTGATTATGATTATATTCAATATGTGATTGACCAGATCCATGAGGGTCTCATGAGTATACAAAAGAGAAAGAAGCCTCATTTTATGCATTATTCTCTATTGATGCATCTGATCTTGTTCCATAATGTTAATGATTTTGATACATAAATGATGAGGCCTAGAAAAATCATTAGTGGCCAACCAAATCTTGTAAAATTATGGATTAGGGTTTGGAACTACACTTCTAATGAGCAAAAATTTTGTGATTTTCAAAATTGGATTGTTCACCCAATTTTAAATCTACTTGGGGTAAACATTACCAAATTTTATGTCAAGGTGTTAAGGCTTCTAAGGCCTTGTGAGTATGTGGATAAATGGCCTCAAGATCATGATTGGGGTGATCTCTATTTTGGGAAGACTTTTACTTTGATTAGGGTATATGGATGTCCTCATCCTCTACATGTACTCCCAAAATTTATTCCTCCAAGGGTTACACTCATGGATAAGATGGATGTTGTTACATTTAAAATTAGAATGTTTATTTAAATGTGAAGGGTGAATAAGATGTTCATTTTATCCTTAAATACACAAAGGAAGGATCCAAATTGATTAACCCCAAAAGAAGGATCAATGCATAAATGAATCAATCATTTGGAAATAAGAGAAAAGAGGAAGATCTTAAATACCCATTTATAGGAAATAATGTGTGATAGATTTAGAAAGATTGAAATGAATAGGAGGAAAGTACTAACCTTGAAATGTTACAGATCTAAAGAATGCTATTTTTGGGGGTCTACACTCAGTTTCAGGAAAATCTGAGACCGGATCTGGAACAAAAACGCAGAGATGAACAAAACCCATAAATCTTTTTCTATTCTGACACAGTTCTGATTTTGATCCTCAATTAAATGTCACCATTGACCCATAATTTCTAATTCTGACCTAGGGAAGAATCGACCTAAAAAGTCTCCAACAGGAAATTCATTTCCGGATCTCAAATTTTTTCCAAAAAGGGTATCCGAATCTACACTCTGATCTACTATTCGGAAGCTAAACCTTAAAGAAAAATGGATTGTTTGTTGGGGGAGGGGTTTGCCTTAGTCAAACCCCAATTTAGGAATTAACCTTGAAATCAATAATTGAAATAAAGAATTCTAGCAAGTAGTAGAAGTAAATCTAATAATGAAGCTATGATATTTGATAGATATGCAATTGTATTGCGAATGTAAACAAGTATGTAAATATGAAAGATTGGACTAAATATTAGAAACCATAAACCTCCATGATTGTATTCTTGGAATCCAACTTTAAGGGAGAATGAAAGAGTCTTGAGGATTCAAAAAGGATGTTGAAGGAAGATCACACCATCATGATGGATATATCTAGGGCTTGAATGATGAATCTTGAATGCTTGAACCAAATCCCTTCAAAGGATTGAAAGCTTGAATCCTTGATCTTCAATGGAGAACTTGAATGCTTGAGAGGAAGACTTGAACACTTTTAAAGCTTTAAAACATGTAGAACAATGGATAGTTGAACTTCTTTCTTGATGTTTGTTATGCACTAAGTGAGTCTTAGCTTGGCTTCTTCTTGCTTCCTTTTGCTTAGAGAAAATGAGAGGAGAAAACTTCCTTATATATGAAACTAGGGCACAATCTTCTAGAGAGGCATGCATAGGAGAATTAAATTCCAATTAGACCTATACCACTAGAAGAGGACCTATATTAAATATAATTTAAGAATTTTCACTTTGGAAGCCAAAACAACCGACCCAGAAGCGAGAAATAAACTTTTGATGACCTCCGACAGCCGACAAACTTTCAAATTTGAAAGGGGGACCCAAGTCAAGGTCAAGGTCATCCTTAACCTAGGTAAAGGTTGAGGTAGATCTTGACCTTGGGAGTCAGAACCCCTGGAAAATATGCCAGATGAGAGGGATGGCACCCGGAGAGGCCCAATTTGGGGGCCTAAATAGACACAGAAGTAGGAGAGGATGAAGAAATGAGGGGAAAATATGATGGTAGTCAAAAACACCCCCTAAGGAGGGATAAAAATGCTTAACATGGAAGTGCTTCCATTTTAAGATGATACATTAAGCCCCCACTTTAGCGAGAGTATGGAAATCAAACACACTCGTGGTAAAGTTAGAAGAAAGACTTTGGTGGATCACAATGAGGTAGAACATCACTAAGTCAAGGACATGATCCACTAGACCAAGGATTCCAACTCAGCATGCATGTATAAAGATATGAATTTAAAGAGCGATTAATAATATTTAACATACATGACTACATAAGCAACACAAGAGCAACACTATAGATAACATAGCTTCATGATCTAATCCTACTATCATGAAAGAAAAAGAGAGAAAAGAGATAGTGATTACCTCACCTAGTAAGATGCCCACCTTACCATGAATCACCAAGGAGGGAGAGGCCAATAGTTTCACCCATAAACTATGCTTTGTAATTGTAATACGTCTTCTGACGACTTTTGAAATATCCATAGATCCAAATTCTTGTATCACTATGGAATATAAAATATGCATCTTTTGAGGATTTAGCAACTTATGTGTGTTACCTCCCAAGGATTTAGCATATTTTAAAATGTGTATCTCTTAAGGATTTAGCAACTTGTGTGTGTTACCTTCCAAGGATTTAGCAAAAATATAAATAAAAATGCGTCTCTTTAGGATTTAGCAACCTATGTGCGTTACCTTCCAAGGATTTAGCATGTTGTAAAATGTAAACTAATGTTAACTATAGTATAAGGGAGACCCTATACATTCCCCCCTCCTTATCACGACTACCCATTAGGCAGGATAAGGAAGAGAAAGGAGGATACCTACTTCACAAGGTAAGGAGATATCCAGTTTAACAACAATATACACTATGTCCTTAGCAAAGAGTATTGACCCTTACCTCTAAGAGCATAGAGAATTGTGAAATGGATATGTCACATATGGAAAAAGGATCCTCAGAGAGGAAGAGATCTTATCATCAAGACCACCGCCGTAGAGGAGTTCTTAGGATAAAATGCCATCTTCTAAAGAAAAGAGGGACCAAAGAGTCAATCATCAAGCCCACTACGATGAAGAGGAAGAGGAATCTCAGAATGAAGGAAGCCAACTCTAACCCAAAGCAAGAGAAAGAGTTTATAAAGAACACAATTTGTAAAATAAAGAAGAGATAATGACATAGGATAATCACCTCTCATATAAGAGGGTATCCATAGCCAAAAACATAAATCTTTATAAGGAAATAATGTTGTATGATAAAAAAATGCCACTAAGCTAAGGAAAGTATATCCTTAGATAGAGGAAAAAGGAAGATACCTTGCCCCCAGGGATGGAAGAAAAGGATATACTAATTATATCAAGAGATGTTATAGCAAAGAGATATCTTTACAAAACAAATGTCCTATAAAAGATATCACGAGTGATTATGAGCGAAGAATATAGAAAGAATAACCGATTAAACTCAAAACAAAATACATGCTAAGAGCATAATGGATCCTAGAATATTGGAAGGAAATACCTCTTTCTCCCTAGTTAAGAGAAAAGAGGAGAAGAATGATCTAATTTATAGAAGAATGAGGGGAATGCCCTATATCAAAATTATGAAGAAATTGTAATACTGCATGGGAATGCGATATAATTCCTAAAGCAACTCTTTCTCTAACATATAGTTTTAAATGCACACAATAAGAAAGTAAATGTGTGTTACTATAATGAAAAGGACATTTGTATTTAGAGAGAGCATTTTTTGGCATAGGTTTAAAGATTTCTCTCTTAGAATTCATTAACAGGACATACACTTTCTTAGCAACATCTTGAGGAGTATTAGGGTGATCTAAGGAAGGTGTTGGAAGAAGAATGTGAAGAGGAGGACGATAGTTAGGATCAACCACCTTGAATTGAGAAGGTGGGAAACCTATACCTTGCATATCTTGTTTAGGGGATGAATGAATTAGGTTTTTAATTCCATGTTCATTAATACCAAGCCCTAAACCCTTATAGCCTTTTTTATCCACTATAGTATAACCGGTAGTGTACATATCTTGTAAAGCTTCTACAGGAGGAGATTGATTATGGTGTTCATGATAAAATTTTGTATATGGTGGAATGATAGGTTGAGAAGAGGTTTCTTTGTTTTTCCCTTTAACATCATTGTCAATCGGATAGGAAGGGGAAGGTAAATGAAATAATTATTGAACATCTACATCATGAACCCTAGCTTGAGCCCCATCATAAGTGTGGGAAGAACTAGGGATAGAAGATGGAGAAATAGAAATAGGAATATTTGGAATTGGATTAGGCATTGATAGGATGAGGATTAGGAGGATTAGGAATGATAGGATTAGGATTAGGAAGATTAGTAAATGGGGTATCATCTACCCAATTCTTCACATAATCCAAAAGAGCAATAAGTACACTACACAAATCCTTGATGAAAGTTTTGAAAGTAGAAAGAATAGTATTAGTTAATCTCAAAATAGCATAAGAAAGTGAAACATGAAGATTAAAAAACATGATGAAATGGATGATACTCTCATAAACATCATAAGTACTATAAAGAGATGCTAACATAAGCATAATGAGATAAATAGTCATACCCCAAAGCATCTTAAATATCTTCATAGTGAATGAAATACAAGAAATGTTTTTATATTTTATGAGCATGTAGATTTTTTTGTATTTTAAAATGCAAGAGCATAAAAGAAAACTAATTTAGTATGCATGCAAGATCTAGTATAAATATAACACCAAAAAGAAAGAGTTGTATATTGCGGGTTCACCAAAATGTAACATACGAAATAGGATTTTTACTAATAATGTAGGATAAGATGGATGTTGTTACATTTAAAATTATAATGTTTATTGAAATGTGAAGGGTGAATAAGATGTTCCTTTTATCCTTAAATACACAAAGGAAGGATTCAAATTGATTAACCCCAAAAGAAGGATCAATGCATAAATGAATCAATCATTTGGAAATAAGAGCAAAGAGGAAGATCTTAAATACCCATTTATAGGAAAGAATGTGTGATAGATTTAGAAATATTGAAATAAATAGGAGGAAAGTACTAACCTTGAAATTTTACAGATCTAAAGAATTCTATTTTTGGGGGTCTGCACTCAGTTTCTGGAAAATCTAAGACCAGATCTAGAACAGAAATGCAAAGACAAACAAAACCCAGAAATATTTTTCTATTGTGACATAGTGCCGATTTCGACCCTCAAGTCAATGTCACCATTGACCCAAAATTTTTGATTCCAACCTAGGGAAAAATTGACCTAAAAAGTCTCCGACAAGAAATCTACTTTTGGATCCCAAAAGTTTACCCAAAAGGGTATCTGAATCTTCACTCCGATCTACTATTTTGAACCTACACCTGCAAGAAAAATGGATTGTTTTTTGGGGGGGAGGGGTTTGCCTTAGTCAAACGCTGATTTAGGAATTAACCTTGAAATCAATAATTGAAATAAATAATGCTAGAAAGTAGTAGAAGTAAATCTAATAATGAAGCTATGATATTCAATAGATATGCAATTGTATTTCAAATGTAAGCAAGTATGTAAATATGAAATCTTGGACTAAATATTAGAAACCATAAACCTCCATGATTGTATGCTTGGAATCCACCTTGAAGGGAGAATGAAAGAGTCTTGAGGATGCACAAAGGATCTTGAAGGAAGATCACACCATCATGATGGATAGATCTAGGGCTTGAATGATGAATCTTGAATGCTTGAACCAAATCCTTTGAAAGGCTTGAAAGCTTGAATCCTTGATCTTCAATGGAGAACTTGAATGCTTGAGAGGAAGACTTGAACACTTTTAAATCTTGAAAACATGTAGAAAAATGGATTCTTGAACTTATTTCTTGATTGTGGTTATGCACTAAGTGAGTCTTAGCTTGGCTTCTACTTGCTTCCTTTTGCTTAGAGAAAATGAGAGGAGAAAACTTCCTTATATATGAAACTAGGACACAATCTTCTAGAGAGGCCTACATAGGAGAATTAAATTCCAATTAGACCTATACCCCTAGAAGAGGACCTATATTAAATATAATTTAATAATTATCACTTCGGAAGCCAAAACAGTCGACTCGAAAGTGGGAAATAAACTTTTGATGACCTCCGACAACCGACAGACTTTCAAATTTGAAAGGGGGACCTACGTCAAGGTCAAGGTCAAGGTTGACCTTGACCCAGGGAGACAGAACCCCCAAAAAATATGCCAGATGGGAGGTATGGTGCCCGAAGGGGCCCAATCAGGGTCCTAAATAGACACAGAATTAGGAGATGATGCATAAATGAGGGGACAATATGATGGTGGTCAAAAACACCCCCTAAGGAGGGCTAAACATTCTTAACATGGAAGTGCTTACATTTTAAGACGATACACTTTTACACCAAGGTAATTCAAAATCTAT
This sequence comes from Thuja plicata, assembly GCA_018584345.1. Lineage (NCBI taxonomy): Eukaryota > Viridiplantae > Streptophyta > Pinopsida > Cupressales > Cupressaceae > Thuja > Thuja plicata. The sequence goes on from MU224399.1 coordinate 3,869,010, forward strand.
GATTTTGTTGTTGGGAAGAAATCTTTGGATGGGATTAATAAGTGGTGGAATCAATAGAAGATGGGTACTACCCAATACAGATATGTACACCCAGAGGAGTTCATTAAAAATGCAAATAAATTGTTTATTCCAAGTATTAGCACTATCCGAGAACATAAAGGTTGTGATGAAGAGGACATCATCTGAAATGTATTTGATTAACAAGAAATAGATCAAACAAATCTGAAATTCAGGGACTTGATGGATTTGGAGGTACAATTGAAGAAGGTAGGCATTGAATTTGGAGGATACTTCCTTGGTCTACCTTACATGTCTAGGATCACTATAATTATTGACATGTATGGAACTCTATACAATCAACTTGAAAATCAGTTGGAGGAGAAGCTGGAAGTTCCTAGAGAGTATTCATCCTCTGAGTATGGAGAGGCTACTAACGGACCTTATGAACAAAAAATCCCTCTCTAGATGACTGAGCCACCTAGTTTTGAGTAAAGGCCAGAGGTTCTTGAAATAGAGGTAACAAGTGAGTCTCCTTGGAAGAGATAGAGAACAGAGGAGGGAGAATCCTCTAAGATAAAAGAGATTGAAAAGAAAAAGGACAAAGTAGCTTTTGTGGTCACTGGTGATAGGCATTACCATCACCAATTAAGAAAAAGAATCAGAGAGGGTAATAGGAAAGAGAGATAGGAAGAAATTGAATTTCCCCTCCAATTGTGCAAAGATTAGAGGGAGCTACACCAGGAATAACTTTTGAGTGATGATGACTTCATCAAAAGAGACAAGTTTAAGAATTTTCTCATTTGGAGAAAGAAGAAAAAAATAGACATTCAATTTCAAATTACAGAGGGCACCACACTTGGAGATGAAGCCTTGCAAGCTATAAAATCCTATGATCCCATCTCAAAAATTATTACAGTGGAGGAGGCCATACAGTTGGTAAAGTCTAGTGGGATGTTTCTTGTACCAGGGTGGGATCTAGCATCAGCTTTTATCATAGATCAAATAAGGAGGCATCCAGAGGCTCAATTATCTTCTGAGACTTAGATAGGAGATATGATTAGAGGCTATGGTTATGACCCTAGATCTCAAACTATTTCTATGTGGTCCTTATCTCCAAGGAAACAAAAGCCTTCCCTAGTAAATGTGGCAGAGAAGATGTATAGGGATAATATTATCTGGATAGTACATAATACATGACTTAGAAGTCTCTAAAGTTTTCACACATTTTTCCCACTTAAATGAAGCAAAGATAGAGAAACTGTCCAAGAGATATGGAAGTATTTTTGGTGAAGAAATTTCCTTGGGAAAAGACAGGGAGAAGGGCTTGATGAAAATCAAATTATTGGAGGAATAATTGGTGAATTTAAGGATAAAATTTGAAGAAGCATCCAAAGTTATTCCCCCTCCTGCTTAAGAAATTGAGGTTATTGTGCCTTTTGTCACTCAGGAGCCTGCTCAGTCAGCTAAGAGATCTGACATGAACAAGATTGAGGTTTCCCTCATTACTTTGATCAATATTTTGCAACACAAAATTGATGTAATAAAAGGAAATTTGGATGCAGTCCACAAATCTTACAATAAGTTGCATGATATTGACAAGTATGTAAAAGATGTAATAGAAACTTTGGATCCACTTTTCATTGTATTGTAGTGCGGAGGATCTTTATTTGAGAGACTAGAAGTGCTATATCCCCACAGGAAAGATATTATTGAGTCAATAAATCAGGTTGGGAAATGATTGAACAGATTGGTGCATCCCTATCTTTTTTTAAGGGAAATTCAAATCAAGTTAAGTCTAAATTTAATATGTTTTTCCCCTATTTTAGAAAATACATCCCTTCTATACACAATGAGAGTGATGAAGTAAAATGTGTCGAGGAGTGGAGAAATGACTTTGATGTATTGTTGCCAGAGAAAGAATATTTCCTAACCGAGGATAAAGTTTTGAATATGGAAAAATATAATAAGGCCATGGATGATATTTTTAAAGCTGAAAAATATTGTGCCAATTTTGTGGAAGATTCAAGGGCTGTCACCGATGCCAGGTGGGAAAAAAAAATAAAGCAGTTATAAGGCATTAATATTTTTGACTGGCCAACAGAGGAGGAGGTTGAAATGTGGATAAAAGTACAAATCCAAAGAAGAAAAAGTAGGCAATAACTGATTTGGAGGCAATGGAAGATGATTGAATGACACTTGGCACCTGATCAATGAGAACAAGGAGGGTAATTATCTCAAATAATATTGTATGTTAGCCATGTAGGCGGTCAATATTCTCACAAAAATTTTTAGAAGTTACCTTGAACATCTGCGGACAAAGGTGCCAACTTTTAAAGCTTCAAAATGATTACAAAGAGCTACTCAAGTTTTCCTCTCCACTAATGGCAAATAATTGTAACCATTTTTGTCTTTTAGTGGTTTTTGATTTTCCTGTCCATCTGAAGCTTGTTGCATCCTGATTCTCCTAGGATTCGAAGATGGCTATTGAATAATATAAATAGCAAGGATTTTGTAATTTTCAAGGATGGTGAATTCACAACTACAAGATAGTTTTCTGATTTTAGTCTTGTTTTAGAGTTTTGGTCATTTTGAATGTATTGAAACAGAGAGAATTTTAATGAAAATATAGTGGAATTCCTTTACACCTTTATGATGTCTTCCTATGTTAATTTTGAATTCTTGTGTACTAAATTTGTAAGGCAAATTTTAATACACTATTTACAAGGTAAATTGTGGGATTATTCTTGAGTTTCAGTCAAGGAAAGGGTAATTATTAAGGGTGGTTCCAGGGGGTTCAAGATTTACATGAGAATTTGATGTCTAGGTGTGAAAATGAGAAGAATTATTTTTAAGTCATTTCATTTGGGTTCTGGGTGTGTTGTTATTAAAATGTTTCTGTGAATGTATGTTCATTTGACTATTTTCCTTGGATTAGGCACCGGTCTATACTTGATAGGCAGTTATCATCATCAATCCTTAAATTTTGAATAATCTTTTAGTTTTTGTTTAAAGAGCATAAATGTTTATGATTCATGTTGAAGAATACAAATATTGTTATTGATTCCCTGGAGGAGTGAATCCTTAAGGTACACCTGCTTGAGCTTGAAGCTCAAAGTGAAGAAGGATGAGAATACTTATTGCATTAGTGTTTGTTATTGTCAGATGGATCTTTGGGTTTATGGAGTTATGCATAAGAATAATTTTTAAATTTTTAAAGATTTTTTTATCAAAATATGCAATAAAAAGCAATAAAAAGACCCTAGGAGGTCGTTGTGTGTGTGTTTAGAGGGTCTAGTTTAGACTTAAACTAATCTAGAGTGTTTTTGCTTTTGGTTAGTTGTTTTGGCTTTAGGTCTCTTTTAAGGCTTGACATTAGTATTTGGGAAAAAGGCCTAAAATGATTATATGAGAGTTGATTTAAGCCTAAAATGTCTTATTTGATGTTAATCCATCATTTTATGAAGATTTAAGGTCATTGGAATAGGTTAGCATTGAAATTGCAAAAAATGTCAAAATGTTGTCATGACCACATTTGCAACTTTGCAAACTTGCATGACAACATTATCCAAAATGAGACAAGGATAGAGTTTTAGGGCATGGTCGGTATCACAAAAAATTGCACCTATGATGAGAATGTATAAAATATATAAGGATCCCAAATCCCGAGGTTGGAAGAAATTTTGAATAAATCAAAGTAATCTCCTTTGCACTGTATTCTCTAGTTTTCTGAGCAGTTAGAACAATTTTCATTGCAAGTTCATTTTAATAGATTGAATACACTATATTTGTGTGGGATTATTGTAATTATTTTTTTTTTCCTTCATTTTTTATAGGTTTTAAGTTCTTTACTTTGTATTAGGATAGTTTTGTAAATAGTTTTGTAAAGAAGCCAGTCACTAGCTTGTCCAGGACTACATTGTGAAGAAATGGCTCCCACATGAAACCCTATCATGGAACCATCATGGGCCTTTGGGAAATGTTAGGGGAGAATTTATACCATGTAAATATTCTTGGTGGAGGCTAGGAAATTTCATTTTCTATTTTTTCAAGCAAGCCCTAGGCGGGTGCAGTGAAACCCAGCTAGGTGTTTGCAGTTGAAGAATGTTGTTTGATTGTAGGTGTTTGAATGTTATGATGAATACATAAGGTTAGAAGGTGTCTTTGGAATTTTATAGAGACCCTTGAGGAATTTTGGCACCTGGCCAAGCCATTTGAAGGCATTTTGAGGCTTCAAACACATGACTGGTTCTTGGAGACACAATTAGCCCTAGAAACCCTTGATTATAGGAATCACCTGTATGGAATAGTTGAAGAGGGGAGACCTAGAAAATATTGAATAAATCCTTAAAGGGTGTCATAATACAATATTTTTTCATAGGGTTTTCTGGGAAAAATTTCCAATAATGGGAAAAAACTAGTGGATTAGGCCTAATGGACCTAATAGGCCTAATAGGAAAATTGAACCAAGAATCTTTAAATCGACGAACATGACCTTGATACCCTGAGATAAATGTATCAAGGTGGAAATTTAAAGAGTGGGAGAAGAAATTTTAACCCCTACAAACACTAACAAATAAATCAAGCAAGTTAGAGTTTTTGGATGTATTCCAAAGGGAGTTGAGAAGTTGATCACAACATTGAATATAGTTACCCTAGTGAAGCAATAAAGATTGTCACCTTGTGAGGGGACATTGAATAATTCCTAAAATATATTGAGGATGGATTGGGAGATCCTAGGAGTTAGGTTTAGGATCTTGGAAGGATTATGAATATTTAGGGTCATAATCAAGCAAGTGCAAGCAAGCTAGAGTGTATCTATCAAAGCCTATAAGATTAGGCTTGTGGGTTGATGTTACAACTAGAGGAGTCAGTTGGAGAATACAAAATGGTGACTAATTTAGATTTAACCAAGAAGGTGGATGAGAAATAATAGGATAAAAAATTTCTTAGAGAAAGATTGGCTCAGTTTGAGTAGAAGCTAGATCAGGTAGAAGAAAAGACTGAAGAAGTAAAGGATAAGGTGGAAGGAAAGAATAAAGAAGTGGCTCTAGAGGATGAGATCCCTGAACTATACCTTTTATTGAATGAGGAACCATTCCTCAAAGCATTGAAATCCCTAAGTGGGAAATATTTAGAGGGGATAACCATATTTAGTGGGAAAATGGAACTAGAAGTGGCATTGGATTGGATTAAGGGGCTTGAATATCACTTTGAATGTGATGGAATAAGTGAAGCCCAAAAGGTGGAAGTAGAAAAATATAGACTTAGGGGATCTTCCCTCACTTGGTATAATTTCATCCAAGATGAGAGGGAGAAAGAAGGGAAGAGGCCAATAGCTACATGGAAATATATGGTGGCAAAGGTGACAGAAGCCTAAGTACTAGAGGATTGAGAAATCTAATTGCATAAGAAAAGACAAAGTCTTAGGTAAAAATAGTTAAATGTCAACTCTTATACATAAGAGTTCCAGAGATTGTGCATGAGGTATAGAGTGGCCGAATATGAGAGTGTGAAGGTAACTATATATATGAATGGATTGAAGTGGAATATCCAAGATGAACTTAGTCTCCTGACTCCTACCACAGTGCACATATGTCATCAATTAGCTATTAAAGTGGAAGAGAAATTAAGGAAGAAGCAATACTGAAACAATAATATAGGAAGAGGAAGAGGTAGATATGGAAGAGGCCATCGAGGAGGTTTTGGAGGTAATATTATAGATTCAAAGACACAAGGTGAGACAAGTTTTATAGAGAAACATGAAGGAAGCTCAAGCAGAGGAGGTACTAATAGAGGAAGAGGCTCAAATAACAATTGGAGATGAAGCAATAGTGGAAAATGAAGACGTTCATACTTTGCAAGCATGAAGTGCTACCACTGAAACCAATTAGGACATACTTCTTATAGGTGTCCAGAGAAGGGGTCTACATCACAAGGAAGTGAGAAAAGAGTGAGTTATGTTCAAGAAGAGACAAGTAGCAGTAAACATGTAGAGGTACCCTTAGAGTCAGAAGAAGGAGAGAACCTAATGATAAGGAGAACACTTATGAAAGAGCCTACCAGAGAAGAACCCATTCAGAGAAGGGAATTTCTTAGAATGAAATACAAAATCATGGGAAAATTTTGGAAAGTCATTATTGACTCAGGGTCAATTGATAATATTGTGTCACAAGAGGTAGTTTCTAAGCTCAAATTGAAAAGGATTCCTCACAAAAATCCTCACAGAGTCACTTGGTTGAACAAGAGGCATCATGTCCTAGTTAATGAGAAAGCATGAGTAGACTTCACCATTGGGAGGTATAAAGATATCGTACTATGTGATGTCTTTCCAATATATGCCTGCCACCTCTTATTGGGAAGGCCTTTGTAGTTTGATAGGAAATCCATGCATTATGGGGCCAAGAATGCCTATTCATTCAGGAAGGATGGTGTTACTTTCAAGATACAATCTCTGTTAGAAGAAGGGGAAGCAAGGTCAACAAGGAATAATGTTCTTTTAGTAGGTGAAAAAGAGTTCTTGGAGACCCTAGAGGAAGGTGAAGGAGTAGGGTATGCACTAGTTTTGAAGCCCAAGGAAGAGAAGAGAGAGAATAAGACATATTTTCCTATAGAGTTTCAAGAAATGTTGAAGGAGATCCAAGACATAGTAAGTGATGGAAAACCAAATACCCTACCCCCTAAAAGATCCATTACCCATCAAATAGTATTTATCCCAGTAGCCACACATCCTAATAAAGATGCTTACAAAATGACACCCTAACAAAATGAGGATATTTCTAAACAAATCTAAGAGCTTATAGACCAAGGTCTAAAAAGGAGAAGTATTATTCCATGTGTTGTTCCTACCATCCTAGTCCCTAAGAAGGGAGGTACTTGGAGGTTATGCACTAATTATAGGGCCATAAATAGAATCACCATTAGGTATAGATTCCCCATCCAAAGGATAGAATATCTAATGGACTATTCAGGGGATGCCAAGTATTTTACTAAGATTGACCTCAAGAGTGGGTACCACAAATTAGGGTAAAAAAAGGGGATGAGTGGAAGATTGCCTTCAAGACCACTGAAGGTTTGTATGAGTCATGCCATTTGGGATATCTAATTCCCCAAGCACTTTTATGAGGCTAATGAAAAAGGTGTTGAAGGACTTCATAGGTAAGTTTATCATTGTATATCTTGATCTTTAGTAATACTAGAGATGAACACCTTAAAAATTTGCAAGTTGTGTTTAAAAAGTTGCATGAAGAAAAGCTAACGATAAATTTGGACAAGTGTGAGTTCATGAAGTAGGAATAGTGTACCTTGGCTTTCTTTTATCACATGGGAATCTAAAAAAGGATCCAATAAAAGTGGAGGCAATTGTCAATTGGCCTACTCCTGAGGTTTCTATAGAGGTGAGAAGCTTTCATGGTTTGGCTCAATATTACCAAAATTTCATCAAGAAGTTTAGTGCTATATGTGCACCTATGTTAGACACCATCAAGGGTGGAATGAGAACTAAGTTCAAATGGAATGATCAAGAAAATTAGGGTTTTGAGTTGTTGAAGGAAAAGATAGCTACTCAACCCATTCTGGTTCTTCTTAGTTTTGAGAAACTCTTCATTGTGGAGTGTGATGCTAGCAATATTGCCATAGGGGCTGTCTTGAGATAGGATGGAAGACCAATTGATTTTCATAGTGAGAATCTTACTGATGCAAAGAGGAAGTACTCTTCCTATGACCAATATTTATATGCTCTAGTCATAGCCTTACGAAAATGGAGACACTACTATTGGAATAATGGAAGGGTGTGTATTGAGAGGGGAGGGGTGAATCAGTACCCTTAAAATTTTTTTACCAATTAAACCTTAGTACTCATAACTTATATTACTGACCATTGATTATTTTCTACCTCATGCATGTAATATCATAGAATAAATGAAAATACATGTAGACAAACATATAAACATTCATGAAACTCATTTACACATGAAACAAGAATTGATAACGCAGAAAAATCCTGTTAGAAGGTAAAAATTGCAATGGGGATGAAGTCCACAAATCTTCATTATCTACAAAATTAAAGGTGTCAGTTAAGGCTAAAAGTTGTGATCACTTTTTATGATCTAACCCTATTAGGAGTAACATGTCAGAATTGTTAAGTCTACTCATTTAAGAGATTTTAACAACACAATGTATGTGTGCACTTGGTTAAGAGATTTACAATAAGACTGTTAAGTCCACCTTTTTGAAGGATTTTGATGTCTGCTACAATTGTTAGAGAGTAACAAGATATAAGACCTAACTGATGCAATCTTAAATTGCTGATTACAGATCCATTAAGTACATAAACTTTATCACCTAATTGTGATGTATGATACCTCTGTTACTGCTCGGGAGCCTTGTATGTAGTTCTTGATAAACTAAATTCTTCTTTATCTATCCTTGTGTATGAAAAACTTTACCTAATCCTTAGATGTCCTCTGGGGCTACAATCATCATCTTCTTTATTGATTACTACATCTATTTATACAATATTATCACCTAATTAGGTTTCACGCTTTTCTTGATAACTCTAATGATCAAAGGTTTAGAACTTGACCTTGATCTCCTAGTTTTCATGAATATAATTAGTTAAATTAATTAAATCCACAATTTTTGATGTTCTTAATCCAAAAAAAAAGTTTTCCAACTAAGCATAAAGCTATTTTAAAGACTAAAGTGTTTTAGCTAACGTGAAGTTCAGATCCACTTTTCTCAAGAGTAAAATTGTCTCTCGATAGAGTGGTGCTCAGTATACTCTGTAGACTATGCTTGATGATGTCTCTATAATCATTCTGCTTGGTTTAATCTATAGACATTTTGTGCTCGGTTTACTCTATAATCTACTATGCTCAGTTTACACTATGATCTACTATGATCAGTTTACACTGTAAATTGTCTGTCAGTGTACACTCTGATCGATGGTCCAAAATTGTTTCCTTGTATACTAATGACAAATTTTGATCCTTTAAGGATTATCAATCTCCCCCTTTGGCATTAGTATCAAAAATTAATATGTACAGTGTATACAACAAGCGTAATTACCTTTTCAATGAATCCCCCTATTTGAATTCCTCAGTACAATGTATGTACATATTTTCCTTGGTACATTTTCCCCTTTTGGTACATACATTTTCCCCTTTTTGTACATATATTTTCCCCCTTTTTTGAAGTTAATGACAAAGATGTAGTACTTACAGCTTATCAAATATGTGTGAATGGGATTTCTATATGGCTGCCATCAACTTGTCCCATTTCTCCTTGAGGTGTTTGAGGGTCATGTGCTCCAAAGTTATTACGGTGTGCATGTCATAGATACTCTCTGTGACTAACATCTCTAGGGTGGAAATTAGAGTCTTTTCCAAAGTCATGTGTTGTTGCAGAAATGTGAGATTCAGTAGTAGCATAGCTTAGAGCTCGGTTAATTCATCTCTAATTTTTCTTTCTTCCTTTTGAATTTCAAGTCTCAACCATTTTGATTCTACAATTTTCTCATAATGCAGTTTGAATGTTGGCTCGGTTAATAGACTTTGTGCACTAGCTTTCAGATCCTCATTTATTTTAGCAATATTTTCACTATGCTCGCTAGTGAATTTCTCTAGTGTGCACAAATTTTGAACTAAGTTAATCACTTCTGATATGATTGGTTCTAGTTTATTTACTAACTCAGAAAGTTTTACCTTGTTCTGTGATGTTATGGCGTCGGTAAGAACTACTAGTTGATCAAGGATTGGTGCATTTTGATCAATGTCATGCCCAAAACTAGGGCAAAACACACACACAAATTTTTTTTTAAAGCACCTAAGAACGTACAACTAACAAGGGGAGAGTTGGAAAGATAATATCAATTGGAATCATGATGGTAGTTAGTGGTTCAGGAACATATATTGATCTGGGTTGCCCTTACTTAACCTTAAACCTAGATTGCAACTTAATCCATCCAAGTTTAATTACAGTTAACATTAGACATTGAGATATTGACAAGATTAAGATTGAATAACAATTTCACTAAATTAATCAAATATTAATTAAAATCCAATCTAAGATCAATTCTGATCTCCTAACCTATTAAACATCATTAATAAAATTATTCTCCTAAGATAAAACAACATACTTTTCTAATCCATCAATTTCCAACATGCGACTTTAATTTAACCTTTTCATTAAGACATTAGAATTATCATCTAATACAAAATTTAAATTTTCTTTTAATAAAAATCAAGCATAACCCCTAAATAGATCACAAGAACAATATAATTCCCCCCCTTACAATGATAAAGAATAAAATTTTTAATGTCATCTAAACAATTGAATTCAAATGTACAAATCTGTTTCTCTATAGACTACTCAATATTTAAGACAAAATCCCTAATAATTAGATTCGTAAATGTCGCAATTATAAATTAACCTAAACAACTAATGTTACATAACCCTTAACAATGATCAATCATTATATTATTGAGTGGATCTAATACAAATTAGAAATTAGAAACTATTAACAATCTCATCCATCATCAAAAAATTTAAGATTATGTAGTTGATAAATAAAACTACCCCATTAATTTAATATGCATATATGCCTAAACACTAAACCCTAAAGGATTTAAAACAAAAGAATTAGAACTGATAAACTACTTTACTATCTACTAACTAATTGCTAATCTAACTATCTAATAACCTACTAATCCTAAATAACACTATAAACTATCAACTCAAAAGCCATAACCTAATCTAACATTTTACCATTATACAATAAAAGACAAGGGCTGAGGGTTTCAAAATCTGCAAGGTAAGGAGAGAGTATAGAATGACATGGCATATAGGGAGGGCCCACCATGCTACCTACAAACACTAGCTTAATAATCAATCACTTATTAGTATATATTATTCCCCCCGCCACAAGTCAAATGGAATTTGCAAGGGAAGGAAATCGAATTCCAAAAAGGATGCAAGTTTAAGATGAAGGAAGAAGGACTTATGTAAGGGAGGGGGCCCACCACCTATCCCATCCTCCCAAGAAGAAAATTTCACATGGAATAAGGGGAAGCCAAAAAGGTGGCGCAATTTTAAAGGGAAAGATGGAGGGTAAAATCAGCATGGCCCACCAAATCAAGTACTCCATCCTCCAAGGCAATTTCAAAACTAGTGGAGGAAGTTCACTTTGCAAGGGACATGACAGAATGCTTTCTTGAGAAAGGGGATAGCAAGGTAAAAGGTGGCGAGATTCCCAAGTAGTTAAGCCCCTTAGCAAGGTGATACATTTTTTTTTTTTTAAAAGTTCCCATCTATTTCATCTCTCTCGTGGGTCCCACTAGCCTTTAAGTTATATGGTAAGCCATTATGCCATTGTTTATGAATTTTTTATTAATTAAGGGTTAGTTGATAATAGAATGGGTAAGATAGGGGTTTAGGTTACTAATATTAATTAGGGGAGTATAATGAAAAGGGAAGGGAATGTTCTCTGTGGTAAGAGAATAATTTCCTTCCCATATGTTATGCCCTACATCCCTGTCCCTACATTTTGTGTGCAAAATGTTGGGTCCCCCCTTTTTTCTTCTTTTGTTTGTTTTTGCTTGTGGCTCCTTCCTTGTCTTTCCCCCTTTGTTTGTTTCTCCAGGGTTTTCTTCCCCATTGTTGTGTTTTGTTTGTTTGGTTTTCCGTCTCCGGGACTCCGGTCCCGGAGGTTGTTCTTCATCGGGATCCAGACTCTAGACTCTGAGATTCTTCGCCACGATGTTCTTAAGGTTACCGTCGTAGGAAATCCCCGGGCCTGGGGTCTGGAGGTTTGCTTGTTCAGAGATTTCTGGGAGGAGGAGGATTGCCTTTTTACCACGGGTATAAATAGAAGTTATCTGTCACTTTCACATTTATCGCGATTAAAATACTCGAGCACTTAGAGCGATTATAGAGTGATTTGCAGAGAGTTAGCGATAATCAGTGCTTAACACTTCCATCCTTTCCAAGGAGATTGTGAGTGCTTCATGGTGGCAGGATGTGACCATTTGACAACTGTAGCTATTGCAGAATTCCCGTGGTAACTTCCTCCTTTCCTCCACCTTTTGGCATTCTCAGGTTGGTGTCTATGTTCCCGCCTCTTTTCTTTTCGCTTGTTTGGTGTTTCTTCTTTGTTTTATTTTTGTTTGTTGTCTTTCTATTTTGTTTGTTTCCTGTTTCTAGTTTTTTCGCCTATTGGTGGGTCAGCTCTGCTAGAGGGTTGTCCACCCTCTGCGCAGAGGTGGTCATTTTGTAGAATATGTATAAAGCTGTAGATACTCTGTGCCTTGCCTGGTTTCCTGCGGACATCATTCCGCGGTGTATATGTGTGTACATTTGTGTATATTTGGTGTATATCCCTTTGTTCTCATGTATATATCCCTTGGCTTTCATGTATATCCTTCTAGGTGGCTTGGCAAGGTGGTCGAGTCGCCTATGTTGCTAGTCTTCTGCCCATGAATTCATTTCGGGGCAGAAAACCACCTGTTTGAAACTCGGCTCTCGACCGGTTTCAAACAGGAAGTTTTCTCTTTCTTCCATAAAACCAGTCAGACCCTCATTTATGTTCCATGCATGCAATCAATTCTAGCCAAATGGCCCTCACTTTTCACGCGTTCGGACAGTTGGCTCCGCCGTCATCTCCATAACTCCTATTTAATACCTATGCACGTGGCGCCCATGTGGGCTTGGCGGTTTGCCTTTTTACACATCTTCACCAATGGTTACTTCTCTAGGCTTCGGGTATCCTACCATCTTCCATCCCGTGTCTTTACCAAGTGTGATAAAATTCTCAGACCCGGATGTTTAGTAAAATATTAAAGTTCATGTGATGCGTATACTTTTCGGTTCTTTTTTTGAATAAAACTAACTTTTTAGGAAAAAATGACATCACGATGGTAAGATCTCCAGACTCCAGAATATTTATTTGTTAATACGTTCTGATGGTAGCTTTGCCTTGCAGGTTTTTAGAGTTCATTTTCCAAGCATGTCTGAAGCATCTGCATCCTCTCCACTCGGAAGTCCAGAGTTACCTTCCGCGATGGCTACCAGGGCGGCGGTAAAGTCTAAGATGGAAAAGGCCCTGGAGAAAATGCCCCTGACCATGAAGTTCATGCAGGACAATGTCATTATGGCTCAAAGATCGAGTCCAAAGTCAAACTTATTACCGATACCAGTGTCGGGACATGGCCAGAAATGCAGGCCCTGGTAAAGATCATGTACATCTAGTGATAGGATGGAGATCAGCTGGAAATCAATGTCAGGGACTCTGGAGTCCTCAAGGTAGCTTGTTTCCTATGCTCTATACAATCTCTGAAGCTTATCTTGACGCTGGCCACCAATTACAACTCTTCTATTCGGGCTGTTATGCTCGCAGCCACAGAACCAACCAAATACCCTACTCCTCTGGTATCCCTCGACCCAGACACATTCCGGATAGGTCTGGGAATCCCACAATTTTCCAAGGCCTTAGTGGTTACAAGGATGGATGCCTTGGCCCAATTCACATAGCTAGAGGATGCTTCCCGGGTATACATGAATACCCATTGGCTCAAGGTTCCAAAGAGGGACCCTAATAGGATGAAGATAGAAATTCCCCGCTCTGAGTTCAAAGAGAGCATTCAAATGGGAATGATAGCATTGGTCTGGGTCTTTGGGTAGCCCTCCGCCCAAGAATTTTCTAAATGGATGTATTACTTCCTCCTCAGCATCTCCACCAAGGGAGGATACTTTGACTGGGCGGCCATAATTTTCAACCATGTTGATTCCCAGTTCCTTCAACTGGACAGGAAGAAGAAATTCTACGTGAGTTCTTATATTTTCTGGGCCCTAGCGCAGCAGAGGCTCCACGCCCATGACCTACTTATAGACAGCGTGCTCAGGATTGGCCCAGGACAAAAGACACCATGGGACTATTTCTCGCAAGTTCAATGGGAGGCCAGCTTCCCCATTTTTTGCCGGGTAAATGATGCGTTCATTTATTATCACCTGCTCACACCCACCCAGGACGCAGGATACCACCTATCGTCGGAGGTGATAAATTTGTTCCAGAATTACAGACATTACTACATTCAATTCCAACAACACACCTATATTAGGGTCGCCAGTTTCTTTGAGAAACCCTACTTTTTTTCCAAACACTGTGGGAACAAGATCATGCTCTTGGAATACTGTAGGCAAATAATGGAGGTGCATGCCCTGTTTTCCTTAAAAAAGATACCCAATATTTCATTCCCAATCATCTGTGGGAACTACACATGCAGTCTGGCCACCGCAAAAGAGGCAGATAATGAATTAAAGAGCTACAACTTGGAGGAATTTCACTTGGCGCAGAAAAATTTTGATCCGCACGGAAAGATTGCAATGGCACTGCCCCGGGCTTCAAAGCCCCATCACATTCATATGGAGGATTTATGGGCAGATTGCCAAGATGATAAGGAGGTGTGGAGCTGGAACTACATTAGGATGACGACCAACATGATGCATAAGTTGAAGCTCTAGAGGTTCTCGGAGGACTTCTTAGACATCGCCCCCACTATCGACCCCCAGTACAAGGCAAAGGAGATCGATAAAATGACTCTTCCACTGGTAAATTGGGACACCCAGGAAGGGCCTACAATTGAGGACTTCACTCGGGAGGTGGTCGATCAAAGTCATGTGTACTTCAAAAGGGTGTGCCCCGAAAGCACCCACCGAGCAGCCCAGCAGGCACCAAGATTAACTCCGGGGGCCGGGACTTATTCGCAGGGAGTGGATAAAGGAAAAGGAATAGACATGACCCCTCCTGTGCAAGAAGTCCCCATAAAGGAACAAATAAAGTAGTCAATGGAAGCCTCCCAACAAACAAGGGATAAATTAATAACACGGCTGGCTACTCCAACGCTCATGGCCGGAACAATTTTCCCCTCTTCCTCCCCGTCGCTGGCAGCCTTAATGGTGAAGGCAACGAGGGTGGATCCCATGGAGGCGACAACAATAAGCGATGCGGGGCCACCTTTGGTTACCCAAAGAAAGAAGAGGCTTAGCAAAAATCCTAAGGCAGAGCCGGGGCTAGGAACCTCCCAGGCCCAACAAGTAGAGATCCTCTCTTCCAGTTCCCCGGAGCCGAAGAAGGAAACAGAGCCTGTCGAAGTCCCAGCTAGTCCCCCTCCACAAGAGGAATTTGATGATGTTTTTGCAACTGATGAGTTTAGAAACTTGCAGGGGGATACCAAATAAGCAAGGATAGAAGTCCCAGGGACAAAACAAGAAGCTGCAGAGCAAGAAGCTCTTGAACAAGAGCCTGCGCAGGAGCAGGAAAAGCATGGAGAAGAAAGAGAGCCAGAGCTAGAGATTTCCTCTGAAAATATAGAAATGCGGGGTCTGGGGGTGGACCAACAAAGGCACAATGAACAAATGGCATCTGCTGGGGGAACTAGACCTTCGAGAATAACCGTAACCCCAGCTGCCACGTTCCAGGCGTCACTCCCGGGAGCAACCTTTGGGCAGGTGATTACCGTGGTCCAGACTTTAAATCTTGGCCCAACACCTCCCCTACTGCCACAGGATGTGCCCATAGAAGAAGAAGCCCCAGTGATAGAAGAAGAGCAACAAGAAGATTAGTATGAAGAAGAAATCCCTGAGGAAGCCTACCAAAGTCTAGACAGAGCAATCGATACAGAGAACAAGGCTAAGGAGATGGAGGCTGTTGAGGAAGATGTTGATAAAGAAGGCATAGGGAAAAGGATAGATGAGGTCTACGCTACTGAGGAGCAACAACCGCAAGACACCGGGTAGGAACCAAGGGAACAGGTTCTGGCAGAAAAGCCACCCCTGTCGCCTTAGTGGTTAGTAAAAAGTAGAAAAAGAAAAGCTCCAACCACTCCTGGAATTCCTCTCTCCCTGGCCAAAATGACGGCTCAGGTCCAGGCCCCGCCAAAGGCCAAGAAAGCCTGGATAGTTCATACTCTTCGAACTGGGCCGGGCAGAGAAATAGTTGCCATTGTGGTGACACCTCCCCCAGGCGCCAATGAAGCAACCGCAGAACCCAGAGATTATAACATTGCAGAGGTATCGCTGGGTAAAAGGGGAAAATAGGGTGAGGTGGACTTGCTAAAGGAGGAATCTAGGGCAGTAGAGGCCCATTATGAGAAGGAAGCCCAAAGAATCAAGGCAGAAAAGGAAAAAAATGCAAACCTTATGGGGTTGCTTACCGAGCTGGCTCGACCTATCAACGCCGTTCCTTCGGAGGCTTCCACCTCTGAAGATTTACCGCAGAGTGACATAGACTCCCTATGAATTATGAAGAAGAAGGCCCATGTAGTGGACGAGTGGGTCACCTTGCAGATAGGAAACACCTGGCATTTCCTGGTATCCACCCTCCCAGACTTATATATGGCCCGACATGTTATACACCAGGCAGAGACTCTTATTGACCTGTGGGAGGGTGATATCAAGAATTATCAAGCATGGCAGGTGGAGCTTGAAGAACTCCTTAGCCTGGGGGAGGAAATAATTTTTGAGTCTGGAATTCTAGGAGATGATTCATTTGATTTTGTGAGGACCCAACACTCCAGACTTGACCTCACATTGGAGGTAACCAAGAAATTGGTCGGGACTCTGCAAGATAAAGTCAATTCGGTAAAATATTCTTTTAATTTATATAAGTCTTTTGTAATAATGACTTCCAGGGCTAACCCCCTTAGCACAGATACATGTACACCAGAGGATTTAGTTTTGTGAAGTTTTGATGAAATGATGTAGTCCCGGTATCAATCCCCGGAGGGGATAGATGGTGCCCAAATGACAAAGTTAACTCGCATGGTGCTTAGTGGTCATGACGCGGCAAAAATGGTTGACGAATTTAAGGAGAATGTTCCAGACCTGGGAGAACAAATTGAAGTGGCTAAGTACCGAAGGGCCAACCTAAGAGATATAGATAAAGATGGCATCTCCCACCTCCTCCAGGCTTTCAATGATAATAAACAACCTTGAGCTTTCTCCGGAGGCCGGGGAAAACTCAAACATTGGGTATTCTTTATTCGTTTAGGGACGTAAGTTCCCGGGTCTCGGAGTTTCAGATCCAAAATTTTGTATTCTTTCAAGTGATCCGTGTCCGTGTCCCCGAGGCCGACCGGTCACTTTCAAAAGTGGTTAATAAAGGCTGTCGAAAGGTGGTTGGCTATATCAAGGGGGACGTCGGCTCAATAGTTGATTTTCTGACAGGATGGTCTTCTCGAGGCGCCGCTCAGAGGTACACCTAGCACATCGGAGATAGAGCACTACATTTCCCATTTATGAGGCATGTAGTCTCGATCCCCGGGGGATCTACTTTCTTCCTTCTCCTTCTTGGATCTCTTTTCAAGGCTGATTCTTCCTCTGTATATTCTTGTCTCATTCTTCTGACATAGCAGGCCTATTCTATCTCAAGGTATTTTGTAGGGTGGCACAGGTAGTATCGGCCCCCAGATATTGTATTTTATTGAAACATGATGTAAAATAGGGTTAGGGTGAGAGAATTGTATAAATAGATAGACCGGCCCATTTCCAAGGGTCAGTGAAATTGATGATTTTGTTGTCCACAGTAATAGAAAGGCGATTTCTCATTTTTAGTTGCGGAGCTCAATGCTCCATTATTCTATTTTCAATAGTTAGACACTCCCGTAGAGCCACTACTGTATCACACACCAGTGCTTGCTAGAAGAGACATTAATGAAAAAGGAAGAATTCTTGGCAATGATGTTGTTGGCATTCTTGCTTCTGAGTTAATGTTATTTCATGTTTTATGTTCTTTATGTCTTCTACTCTGATATGTTAAAATAGATCAATGACCTCTTTACCCTCACTACTAATAAAATACTAGTTAATGGTTGTGTATTACTTCGGTATTTAGTGTAGTATGTCAGAGTATTATTGATGTTCTGGATGTTTAAACATGACTATAGTTAGATGAAGTGTTTCTAACCCTGCAGGATCTTTTTCATTTTATTTGCTAAGTGTAGAATGCTAGGGTAAACCTTACCTTATTGAATCTCTAGAGAGAATGAGTTGAAGAAACCAGCTATCCCCCTCGAAAATAGTCACTTCCCTCCAACCGAGCCCTGCACCATCGTGACCCGACAACCAGGTGCTTGAAGACCCAGGAAATCCAATTTCCCCGGATAACCTTTTCAGGTGGAGTTGGCCGGTACCTTTGGTACCCGGTGACAACTTGACTGTTGGCGGACCCGGTCAACAAAACCCTGTCAACACCATACAAAAACTAGAGAGTTTTTGCTCTAAAAATCTGGAAGATGTCATTGCAAATGTATGAATTTTCCTTTAATTTCTTACTTTTTTTTTTTAAAAAGCCACATGAATGCATTGATTTATCCAATTAGTGTATTATACAAGGGGAATTATGGGTTGAATGATATTTGCATGAGATTTTAACATAGAAATCTAACATGTTCATTTGTTCATTGTTTCATGCTTCCATTTAGAGGAATAAGAGTGAGGTTTTGTTCAAATGGAGATTGATTATAATGAATATGAAAATTTACAACCAACATTAGAGAGATTACTAAATTCATTCATCAACCATGGTATGTAATCTAATGAGATTATTTCATTGTCTATTCTATCAACCTTGGATTTCATTTCACAAGAAGAATAACATTTCCATTACAAGAAATAGAATACTCTAAGCATGAAGATAGTGAGTCTTTGTTTCATTATGGTAACCTCTTCCAATACAATTACATATCCTTCATGATGGAGAAGACTCCATATATACATGACTAATGTACAATATTCCAACTGATAATGAAGAAAGCATTTCACATGATACTTGAAGATGTTTTTCAATACATTACAATATGCAACAAGAGGAGGATCTTACTACAAGGATCAACAATACAACAACATAAGGTTTTTCCACACATTCACAACAAAGGGTGAACTCCTTCAAAGCTTCATCCACATGAGTCTTGACATCAATACCTGCAATGAAAGGGGGAGAACCATGAGATTCTCACCTCCCAACCAAGGTCTCTATGAGACCACCCCCGAGCTTGGAGAACCAAGGCTAAATGGGTATGCTTTAAAAAAATGCTCACAAAAATACACATATGCATGAACAACAATTAACTCCCTCCCAAGGCTACACAAATGAGTTTTAAAAGCTCATTGAAAGAGGGTGAAGGTAGGCTTTTCCAAGAGGGAGAATTCAATTGCATCCAAATTTTGTCAACATGAGTATTTCATTGCCTCTTCAAGGCTACATTATCAAACCTCCATAAACATACTTTTCTTATCAACATCCTCAAGATGCAAGGATACAAATGGCTTCATGGAGCCCATACACCATTAATTTTTCCCTCTTCTCCATGAGAAGAGACTCTCACCACAATGGATAGCCCAACTAACCCCTTCACCCAAGGCCACTTCTTCCCTTCCTGAAGGGTGAGTAATGCCTCACTCCCATGAACAAGAACTCCCTCATTCAAGCAAAAATAAAACTATAAACATGAATTTCAAAACCCAAATCCCATCCCATACAAAACATTGATACAAATAACATTTTACATATGCAAGAGAGAGAAAGAACAACATGCTAATCCAATGGATCAAATAAGAAAAATTCCATGGAAATGAGTAACCAACCTTTCAATTATGTTATGGCAAAATGAAACTTGAGAAGAGCCCAATTCCTTATCTTTCTCCTCCTTCCAAAACCCTAATTGCCTCTAAAATTAGAGAGTGGGTGAACACCCACTAAATCTCCCAAAACCCTCTAAAAAGGCCTCCAAAAGTGTACTCAAGAACTAGCAATGATGAGATGTATGACAACTAACCTTTTTGTCTTCCCTCTTAATTGAGAGTTTAGCAAGGAGTGTGGAATAAGTTAGGTGCATAAGACCATCTCTATTTTCGCCACTCTTGAAAAGTGAGCATTTTGGAGGGTCATAATGGTGGCCTAGGTTTCTCCCATAGGTGAAAACTAACCCTCACCCAAGGTACCCACTTAGGGTTAACTAATTTTGGTAAAAATTACACTCTAGGGTCACTTTTAACCCCTCCAAAGTACCCTTAAGGTTCAAATCCGAGTTTCAACATGATAGGACCCCTACAAGGCAAGTGATTAATATAATGTCATCAAAGGTTAAGTGCTTCTTTCCCAAGCCCTAAATGACATGTCACTATCCACATGGACAACACAAGTGTCAAGTGACACCAAACAAAATATACATCACATTCACAAATGATATGTCCAAATAACAACATAAATTAAAACTAT
>MU224399.1:3890918-3905657 GCA_018584345.1 Thuja plicata
TAACTTAACTATAATGAATCTAGCTAGACCATATGTTTGGCCAAAATTAATTTTTAGTTAGAAATACTAAAATTCAGCTATGCTGATAAGTTGTCCTAAAAGGTGACAGATTATTGTGCTTTTACCCCAAGATCCTTCTCTTTCTCTATTGATTTTAGTGATTGACTGGGAGGTGTGGTATCTTTAGTATGCTGCTCAGTATGAACCTGTTGGTTAGTTGTAGACCTCTCTACTTCAACCTTGTCTTTATATTCAGCCTTGTTTTGCTGTTTGGTACTCTTGACAATGGAATCACCTTGTTTTTTCTCTCCACTTGTATCTTTCTTCTCCTCTGTTGTATCTTTCTTCTCCACATGTTCATCACCTTTTTACTCTGGTATGTTTGCATCAGGCTTCGGTGGTGTCTGTTGTGATTTAGTAATCACATTGATTGCTTGAATCAAGTAGGGCAGTTTACCTAGTATAATTGCATGTGCAACATCTTTAGTGTCCTTTTCATTTGTAGGCTTGGTGGTAGTAATAACTTCTTCATCTGCCTTGGCTTCATCAACAAGATCACCTTTAGTGACATCTTGTATTGTTATGTATGGTTTTTCCCCTAATGATTGCAATATTTTGAGAATATCATCATTGACTTTGCTTTCTTTAGTGGTTAATTCAATGGGAGTGAAATCCTTGATGTCATTGATCAATATGTGCTCAGGGCTCGGTGTGGCCTCTGTCTCCTCATTGTGAGTTGTTTTGGTTAGAGCTAGTACATGCTCGGGTGGATTGAAGAATTGTGCCAAATCTTATTGCTTTCTGCATCAATCTCTTCTAACCTGTCTTGTAGTACTTTATATGCTCTTGTTTTTGCAAAAAACTTCTTGGAGTGTTCCTGCATGGTTGAGTCAATTTATTCAACTATGGAATCAGGTATGAAAGTAACTAGGGATCTCTCCCTCATCTATTTCTCCATGTGTAATACATATGTCCACCTAGATGATTTGTTATCATTTAGATCTTGTGGAATACGTTGGTTAAATTTTAGAGGTACATGTTTGTAGGCTACCATCATCTTAATGATTTCTTCTTCTATTTTGTTCTTATCCTCGGTTGATAGCATTCCCCATTGTCAAAGCTTATGATGTTGTAGACTTCCTATATTGATGATTGACTCTACAACTTCATCAATCATCTTAGGTATCTTAGCCTTTCCTACTTGGAGTCTTTGTTTTATTTCATCCTTTTCTATATCATCCTTGTCTTCTCTCCCTCTTAGATATCTCCTCTTTTTTGGTGTTGATTTCCCGGTTGAGGATGTATTATTTCTTTTCTGATAAGTTCTCATAGTTCCCTTCTTCAAGGGTGGTGAGTCTACCTCTTTTGTTGTCTTGCTCCTTGTTCTTGATGCATCTGTCACTTTAGTAACCTTTGTTTTCTTGGTAGGTGGTGCATCTGATTCAGTAGACTCTGAATCACTTATCTCTTTAGCTTCACCGACGGGTGACTGATCCTCGGTGATATCTACTAATTGGTCTAAGTCTTCATCATTTATTGACATGTTCTTTTGAAGAGTATTCATTATTTTTGTCTTCTTCCTGTCTATCTTCTTTACTACTAAACCAGTCTTGATTCTAGACTTGGCTTCCTCATATGTTTCAAATATTTTCAAGGTTTTATCCACTGACTCATTTAGCAGGGTTTCAATAGTTGTTGTAGCTTGATCAATGTCAATTTCATATTCTAGTGGTGGTAACCATGTTGTTCTCGGTTGTATAGGTTTGACGAGAGTTGAGTCATTTTCAACTGCAAATCATATCTCATTGTTGTATTTTTCTACTAGTTGAGCAGGAATTCTCATCCTCTTCTGCATCCTATCCTTGAATTTTGTGAATTATTCATCCATTATAGGTGTAAAGTTATCTCCTAGTGACTTAATGAAATCACTAATCTGTGCAATGATTGGTCGATTTGTGTCCCAAGTGAAATTACTGATTGAAAGAAAGAAGTTCTTCAAATAGAAGAATATGCACATAAGGAGGGAACCAAACTTACATGTGTTAGATCTGGCTGATCTAATTATTCTCATTCCCTTCTTCACAATTTTATATGCAGTGTCAACTACTCCACATGCTATGCTATTCATTCTACTAGCTTGGAATATCTTGTGCCCAAGTACACATGCATTGAATTTCATCTTGGGGTCGGTGATTGTATTTTGTTTCAAACCTCCATCATCCCATTTGGCTCTAGTTATCTTTTCAATGTCAAGGCGTGAAGGATGCTTTAGGGATTTTGTCTTCTCGGTGATGGGATAACTGGTCACTGCATAAATCACATCTTTTGTGATCAGTTTGGGATCATCTAGCCACATTTTCCCATCATGTACTCAGTTGAGTACTATCTGTATCCACTTGGTTTTGAACTCTTTCAGGAATAGTAGGGCATTGGTTAACCCTTTCACTTCTATGTGCTTATACTCATCCCATAGGTTTCCATCCTTACATAGATTCTAGTAAGATTCCTAAATCTCAAGGTCTCCATACTCTACAACCTTGCAGTGAATGTATGCACATATATATTCAACTAGCAAAAATCTAGGAGGAATACTTGAAAATTCTCCCTTATCATTGGGTTGGGCAGCAACCTTAGGGGAAAACTTGTAGTTTGGTTCTTCACATGTTGAGTTCTTTATTAATGCTATCTTTTTGTCCTTTGTGTTCTTGATCTTTTTGACCCATGATGTGGTATCCATTGTTTGACAAATTAGGGCTTCTCAGAAAATAAACAGTTAGCTCAGTGAGTCTAGATACTCACTTGATCTTTGTTGTGGATGCTCACAATCTATTAGAGTGTCTTTGAATCTATTGTTGGTAGCTCTATAATCTTGTCATTTCTTAGTCGCCCTTTTTCGCTCTACTCTTTCTCTTTATCACTGGGTGAACAAAATGAGATTTTGTTAGCCCTTTTATAGATAATGTGTCCTAAGTGATGCATTGAATGCTTCACCTACTTCTTGGTCAACAAAACAGCGATGCTCAGTAAACACACAAAATTCTTTAGGTTGATGAGTATATAATGCTCGGTAGACAGTGTCAACTGGGTTGTTCTATCACATGTTCACCAATGTACAGTGTATGCTTAGTTTATATTGACTGACCAGACTAGATTCACATTAACATAACAAGTAATACCATAGTGCATCTTCATTCATGCTAATTTGGCTTTTTCTCAATGAATATAGGAACTGATATAAAATATATCTTTGTAGAGTGTAGTTTTGTACTTACTTATTTTTCTTAGGTTGGGGTGGTGAAATCACTAGATCCATTGGATGAGGTGTCACCTATTGTGGTTCTCGGTCCAGCATCATCTTTTCTTGAATATTTCCTCCACATTTGCTTTCTTATATTCTTGATGTCTTCAATAGTATTGCCATTTACAAAAGTGCTTGACTCTGTCAGTCAGTCTCTGCAGTCTTTTCTTAAGTGACCAACCTTATGACAGTGTAAGCATGCCATTCTAGGGTTAGTCTAGCTTCTATATCTTCTTGTCCATTTCCTCATACAGTTAGCATCTATATGTCCATATCTACCACATGTTGTGCAATTTACCCAAGTTTTGTAATCCCAAACATATGAGTTATAGACTCTTCTCAGTTTATAAGCATTTTCTTGCTCTTTAGGTTTCCATACTTTCTTTTTTCTGCATTCATGAGATGTGTTGCCATGCATTTTGCAAGTAGGACAATATTTTTCCATGTAGGATTCCTTCTTTGGTTTGTTCACCTTAGATCTGCATTCATGCACTTTGTGTCCATGCTTGTTATAGTTATAACAATTACCTATGAATGTAGAAGTAAATTTAGGAATACCTTTAGCCTTGCTCTTGCACACATTTGATGTGTGGCCTAGTTTTCCATAGTGATTACATTAACGCTTCTTTACTCTTGGATTTGTGTAGACATCTCTTTGATCAGCTTGGTTTGATGATTCTCCATGCTTGGTATATCCTAAATCGGTATTGTTGTTGAGTCTCCTTTGTTCGTTTAGAAAATCATCCATTCTTTTTGTATTGTCTTCAGCTTTATTGATCATATCATTATGTTGTTTCTGAATCCTTACTTCATGCTTCAATTTCTCATTTTCTTCTCTTAGTTCACCAATAACTTCCAATTTTTGATTAATTTCTATGTTCACTCAGTTGGCCTCATGAATCATAAGAACTATTTGATTGGTGATCTCAATGTGATGTTCAGTAAGTCTCTGTATCTCAGATACTTTGTCTTACAATTTTTTAGTAATCTTTCTCCTATCATCAATAGCTAAAGTTCTTTCTTGTTTAGCTTGTCTTTCCTTATTCATAACATCAATCATTCTTACCATCTATGTCTCTTGACCGATCTATAGTACCTTCACTTGTTCAGTTAGATGTTGATTAATTTCATTTAGACTTGTAATGCTTCCTTCAGATGTGTCAGATGTATTACCAAATCCAAATCCTGATGAATCAAATAAATCAGGTATCTCTTCTTCATGATAATCAATTTCATTGTAGCGAGATAACATGAGTTTTCTTTCATCCAATGGCTCTTTCATCTTGTTTCTTTCTTCTTTGTATTTCTCAAAGAAAATCTGTATCTGCAACTTCTGATTCTCAATATTTTTTTTCAAGCTTATACCTTTCCATTGTATGATCTTTTCTCTCAAGTGATTAAACTTTTCCAAATAAGAAATCTATCTCTGATACCAATTGTTGGAATAATGAAAGGGTGTGTACTAAGAGGGGAGGGGTGAATCTTTACCCTTAAAATTTTTTACCAATTAAACCTTAGTACTCATAACTTGTGTTACCGAAAATTGATGCTTTTCTACCTCATGCATGTAATATCATAGGATAAATGTAAATTCATGTAGAAAAACATATAAACATTCATGAAACTCATTTACACATGATACAATAATTGATAACACAAAAACCCCCTTTAGAAGGTAAAAAATGTGGTGGGGATGAAACCCACAAAGCTTCACTATGTGCAGAATGGAAGGTGCGAGTTAAGGCTACAAGTTGTGATCACTTATGATGATCTTACCTTGTTAGGAGTAACATGTCAGAATTTTTAAGTCTACTCGGTTAAGATATTTTAACAAAATAATGTATGTGTGCACTCGATTAAGAGATTTACAATAAGACTTTAAGTCCACCTTCTTGAAGGATTTTGATGTCTGCTACAATTTTTAAAGAGTAAAAAGATATAATACCTGACTGATGCAATCTTAAATTTCTAATTACAAATACATTAAGTACAAAAACTTTATCACCTAATTGTGATGTATAATGCCTCTGTTACTGCTCCATAGCCTTG
Source organism: Thuja plicata (assembly GCA_018584345.1). Classification (NCBI taxonomy): domain Eukaryota; kingdom Viridiplantae; phylum Streptophyta; class Pinopsida; order Cupressales; family Cupressaceae; genus Thuja; species Thuja plicata. The sequence goes on from MU224399.1 coordinate 3,896,266, forward strand.
TATGTAGTTCTTGATAAAAAAAATTATTCTTTATCTATCCTTGTGCATTAAAACCTCTTTCTGATCCTTAGATGTCCTTTGTGGATACAATCATCATCCTCTTGATTGATTACTACATCTATTTATACAAGATTATGACTTGATTAGGTTTCATTCTTTTCTTGATAACTCTAATGATCAAAGGTTTACAACTTGACCTTGATATCCTAGTTTGCATGAATATGATTAGTTAAACTAATTAAATCCACAATTTTCATTGTTCTTGATCCACAAAAAATGGTTTTCCAGCTAAGCATAAAGGTATTTTAAAGACTAAAGTTCTTTAGCTGACGTGTAGTTTAGATCCTCTTTTCTCGGGAATAAAACTATCTCTTGGTATACTGGTGCTCGGTATACTCTATACATTGTGATCGGTGATCTCTTTGTAGACATTTTATGCTTGGTTTACTCTATAGACATTTTATGCTTGGTTTACTCTATGATCTGTTGTGCTCAATTTACACTGTAAACTATCTGTCGATGTACACTGTGACCAACGATCCAAAACTGTTTCCTTGTATACTAATGACAAATTTTGATCCTTTACAGATTATCAAATACCTCCTTCCTAAGGAATTTTTGGTTTATACAGCCAAACATGCCCTAAGTTTCCTCAATTCCCAAGACAAACTTAGTCATAAGCATATGAAATGGGTGGAGTACATGAAAGCATATACATTCACCATCAAGCATAATAAGGGGAAACAAAATAATGTTGCTGATGCACTAAGAAGAAGAATCTTCATAGTACAAGAGGTTCAATTGAAGAGCATTGGGAATGATATCTTTAAGGACCTATGCTCACAGGATGGAGACTTTACAGAGGCCTACAAGATATGCAAGGAGAATCAAAATCATTTTCATGGTGACCTCTCTGATTATACTTTGCAGAATGAATTATTATTTAGGGGTGGTCAACTTTGTGTACCTAGAAGGTCAATGAGGATAAATTTGATTCAATAAAAGCATAATGGAGCCCTTAGTGGACATGTTGGATTTAGTTAGACTCAAGAGTTAGTGAAAATATACTATTATGGGCCAAAAATGAATCTTGATGTTAGGAGTTATGTAGAATGTTGTATTGTTTTCCAAAAGGCTAAGGGCACATCTTCCAATGTTGGTCTCTCTATCAACCCCTTCCCATTCCTAGTAGTCCATGGGAATGTCTTAGCATGGATTTTTTGCTTGTCTTACCAAGGAAAAAATAAGGGTATGATAGCATCTATGCCATAGTAGACAGATTCAGTAAAATTGCACATTTTGTACCTTGCAAGACTATCCATGATGCTTGTCAGATTGCTCAACTATTTTTCAAGGAAGTAGTACATATACATGGATTGTCTCTCAATATAGTATCAGATAGAGACTCAAAATGCATAATTAATTTTTGGAAAACATTATGGAATTTGTCTTTTGGGTCTGCATACCACCCTCAAACAAATGGTCAAACTGAGGTGGTAAATAGGAGCCTAGGCAACCTTATAAGGTGCCTCACTAAGGAGAAAGGTTAGACTTGGGACTAAATCTTATCCCAAGATGAATAAGCATAAAATGATACAGTTAACATGACCACTGGTAGAATCCCATTTTAAGTTGTCTATTGGATGCACCCAAGGGGTATTCTGGAGCTTAGAGAGTTAGGAGATGGAACCTCAAGGAGTTGGTATGTAGAGGATTTTTCCCATGCAATGAAAGAGGTTCATGACTTAGTTAAGAAGTCACTGACAGAGAACATTGCCAAGATTAAGCAGAAGAATGATGAAAAGAAGAAAGATCTTCAATTCCAAGTAGGAGATCTTTTGATGGTGCATTTGAACAAGGCAAGATTGCAGAAGGGATTCCCCAACAAGTTGCAAATGAGGAAGTTGGGACCCTATACTATTTTGGCTAAATATGGAAACAATGCATATAAGGTGGAGCTTTCAGAGGACATAGGAATTTCTCCTATCTTCAATTTAGTAGACCTAGTACTATACAAAGGTCCAGTCCCTAATCTAGACCAGAGTCTTATTGAGGTGATAAATGAAGTAGAAGACCTTCAGTTACCTTCCACATCATCTACAAAAGTAGAGAAGGTACTAAGTTCAAGAGTGAGCAAGAAGACCACACATAAGACCTATTGGGAGAATTTGATCAAGTGGAAATGGAAATAAGATGAAGAGGCCACATGGATCAAGGAAATAGAGTTTTAGAAGTTATGAATTGATCCTAACTTGGTCAATCCAGTAGTGACTTAAGTTCTTTTTGCTTGGGAGTATGGTGGAGGAGCACCTAGGACTTAAGCTCTTAGTCCTACCCCATTTTGGCTTTTACTGACCCTAGCCAGGTTAGAGGTTTTTTTAAGACCCTAGGAGGTCCTTGTGTGTGTGTTTAGAGGGTCTAGGTTAGAATTAATCTAATCTAGAGTATTTTTGCTTTTGGTTAGTTGTTTTGGCTTTAGGTCTCTTTTGAGGCTTGACATTGGTATTTGGGAAAAAGACCTAAAATGGTTAGAAGAGAGTTGATTTGAGCCTAAAATGGCTTCTTTGATGTTAATCCATCCTTTTATGAATATTGGAGTTCATTGGAATAGGTTAGCATTGAAATTGCAAAAAAATGCCAAAATATTGTCATGACAACATTTGCAACTTTGCAAAGTTGCATGACAACATTGTCCAAATCGAGACAAGGATAGAATTTTAGGGCATGGACCATATAAAAACCACCTAAACCTATGAGGAGAAGGTATAAAATCTATAAGGAGCCCAAATCCTGAGGTTAGAATAAATTTTGAAGAAATTAAAGTAATTTCCTTTGCACTGTATTCTTTGGTTTTCTAAACAGTTAGAACAATTTTCATTACAACTTAATTTTAATAGATTGAATCCAATCTCTTTGTGTTGAATTATTATAATTAGTGTTGGTTTCCTTCATTTTTTTATAGGTTTTAAGTTCTTTACTTTGTATTAGGATAGTTTTGTAAATAGTTTTGTGAAGAAGCTAGTCATTGGCCTGTCCAAGATTGCATTGTGAAAAAATGGCCCCCACATGAAACCCTACCATGGAACCATCACAGGCCTTTGGGAAATTTTATGGGAGCCTCTTTATAGTGTAAATATTCTTTGTGGAGGCCAGGAAGTTGGATTTTATATTTTTTTCAAGCAAGCCCTAGGTGAGTCTAGTGAAACCTGGCTAGGTGTTTGCAGTTGAAGAATGGTGTTTGATTGCAGGTGTTTGAATGTTATGATGAATCTAGGAGGTTAGAATGTGTCTTTGGAGTTGTAAAGAGACCCTTGAGGAAGGTTGGCACATATCCAATCCATTTGAAGGCATTTTGAGGCTTGAAACACATGACTGGTTCTTGGCGACACAATTAGCCCTAAAAACCCTTGATTATAGGAATCACCTATATGGATCAGTTGAATAGTTGAGACCTAGAAAATATTGAAGAAATCCATAAAGGGTGTCATAATACAATATTTTATCATAGGATTATTTGATAAAATTTCCCAAGAATGGTCAAAGACTTGTGGATTAGGCCTAATACGCAAATTGAACCAAAAATCTTGAAATTGATCAACAAGACCTTGATATTCCAAGCTAAAGGGATCAAGCTTGAGTTTTAAAGAGTGGGAGAGGAAATTTGAACCCTTGAAAATAGTAAAAAAACAATCAAGCAAGAAAGCGTTGTTGGATGGATTCCAAAGAGATTTGAGAAGTTGATCACAACATTGAAGATAGTAACCCTAGTGAAGCACTAAAGATTGTCACCTTGTGAGGGGATATTGAAGAAGTCCTTAACTATATTGAGGAGGGCTTGGGAGATCCTAGGAGTTCAGTTTAGGAATAGTGAGGGTCCTTATATAATCAAGCAAGTGCAAGCAAGCTAGAGTGTATCTATCAGATTCCAAGAACTCAACATATCAACATATCCTTATTCTAACCTCTTGGTGTATTAGTTGTTGTGAAATTGACTGGTTTGGCATATTTTTTATGTATCATTTGATGTGCTCTGATAGCCTTTATGCTTCAATTAAGGTTGTCACCGACAATTTTTGGTGAGGGCTCTTTTTTGGGTGCAACATATGGTTGATTAGATCGATCCTATTTGGATGTGTATCCCTTGTATATTTTGGTCACAGCTACATGTGTGTAATGTGATGATCATATCCATTGGAAATGAGTGCTTTGGAGATGGTGTAGCATGTTGGATTAATCGAGGTGTGTTGTAATGTTTTAGGTGGTCCTCATTTTATTCCTTACCACCACAAGAATGTCTCGGTGAGACCTATTTCAAATTGTCTAGACAACCTAGTGGATCTCATCATGTTGTATATATAAGGGAAAGAAATTCACTTATTTGGGTATCTAGATTAGTATTTGTGTTGGATGGATATTCATATCCAATAAGACTCATGTGTGGTGATATGAAAAGTGATTGTGAATCTGTTTGTAGGAGATCTGTGTTCATGTGCAGCAATGTGTTGATCTCAATGATGGATTCTATCTCTTTTAATATTTTCAAGTTATGGGCCTTATTGGATTGGTAGTGAGCCTTAATAGTAGTGAGCCTTTGTGTATCAGAAGTGAGCATTAGTGTATTGGTAGTGAGACTTATTATACCAATAGTGAGCCTACTTGCAGTGAGAAAATCTAGCAGCGAGTCTTTGTAAAAATCACCATACCGGTGTCGCCTTAACAAGTGTTTTAAATTCCATGAGAATTAGCTTCTCTATGGTTTTTTCCAATTTGGGTTTCCATGTAAAATGCTAGTGTTCTCTATTTTGGTGTTTCTGTGTTCTTAATGCTTTCATTTATGTGAATGCTTTATGTGCTTAACTGACAAATATAAAGTTGTTAATACTATTGTTTGTGAGTTGACCGACAGAGGAAAAGTTTTGTAAGTTGTGTGGGAATAACTGATTCACCCCCCTCTTAGTTATTCATTTGGTTCAAAAGGTATCAAAGTTTGGTTTCTCAGTGAAGAGATTAAATGCTTGAGGAAGATCTGATGGCACACAAATTGACTATCTCTATTTTTGATGGATCAGATTATAGTTCATGGAAATATTAGATGAAAGGATACTTGGTATCATTTGGTTACAAGACATAGAATCATGTGGAGAAAAAAGTATATATTTCCTCATAATGGACTTACCACTCATAAATAAATTGAGGTATATGAGGAAAATAAAAAGGCAAGTTATGCTATTACTAGTGCTTTATCAAATTTGGAATTAGAAAAGATTATTTCCTTGAAGACTTCTTATGAATTTTGGGAAAAGTTGAAAGAGATCTATGAGAGAAATGGCAGAGTTAAGTTATCTAAGAAATTGACATCTAAGAGAAATTATGAAAATCTGAGAGTGGAAGATGGTGAAGATATCAAAAGCTATTATCAGAGGGTTGAGAATGTAGTGAATGAAGTAAAGAAACAAGGAGGTACTATTACTGATGAATACTTTGTGGAGAATATATTGATTACATTACCTTACATCTACAGTGATAAAATATTGACTATTGAAGAGGTATATGATCCAAAGAAGTTTACCAAAGAATAGTATTTTGGTACCCTAATAACATTTGAGTTAATAAATTTTGGAAGGGATAAGAGAAGATCTGAAATGACATTCAAAGAAACAAAATAATATGATGATTTTGATGGTGATGATGAAGAAGAATTTGAAGAAAACTTTACAAGGAGATTGGAGAAAGGTACCGAAAATAATAAAGGTATCTTACCTCTAAAATGTTTGAGATATGGTAAAATTGGTCATTTGGAAAAAAAGATATCCAGAGAAAGGTCCTAGATAGAAGTTTAAGAATTTCAATAAGAAGATTTATTATTTGAATGAAGATGCTAGTATCTCATATGATGAATCAAAGATAGAAGATTGCTTGTTTTATGTTGAAGAGGATGGGAAATTAGAAATATGATATTACTAACAATTGTGCTGAAATTGATGATGGCGTTAAAATTGCTTTGTATGTTAAAAGAAATAAAAATGAATGGTTTATTGAAAGTGGTTTTTCTAATCATATGATCATAGATAAAATTAAAATTATGTCACTTAGCAAGTATGATGATGGCCATTTTAGATTTGGTGATGACAAAGCAACTTACATTATTGGTAAAGACTCTATTACTTTTCATGGAAATAATAACACTGATAATGTATATTATGTGAAGGGTTTGTATCACATTTTGTTGAGTGTTGGAAAGATGTGTGAAAATGGATATGATGTCATTTTCAAAAATGAAGGTTGTGAAATCAAGAAAAGATCAGGAGACCTAATTGCAATCATAAAGAGATCAGGAAGGAACATGTACCATCTAGAATAAGCATAAGAAGGGTGTTATTTACTATCTCATACTAATGACAATTGAATTTGGTATTGGAGGATGTGTCATATAAAATTTGAATACCTGGTGAGAATAAGCTCATCTCGTATAGTGAGAGATCTACGCACACTGCATAAACCAAAAAACATTATATGTAATGGATGTCAAGAAGGGAAGTAGAGAAGAGAATAATTCAAGGAAAAATACTATTCATCTACTGGTGTACTAGAGATTGTGCACACTGATCTCAATGGTTCTACCAGAACAAGAAGTTTTTAAGGTGTAAGGTACTTTATACTTTTTATTGATAACTATTCAAGGATGAAATGGGTTTCTTTCTTAGAGATAAATTTGGTGCATTTGAAAAGTTCAAGATATTTAAGGCTAGAGTTGAAAATGAGTGTGGTAGAAAGGATTAAATGTTTGAGATCTAACAAAGGAGGAGAGATTACATCTAATGTTTTTGAATTTTTTTGTGAAAACCATGGTACTAAGAGAAAATTTTCAAGACGCAGTAGAATGGTGTTGTGGATAGAATGAATCAAATAATTCAGGAGGCAACAAGAACTATGTTGAAGGGGGAAAATATAATAGAAATCTATTGGAGAGAATTTATACATATTTTTTTTGTTGGAAAAGATATAAGTAACTAAGAGGGGAGGGGTGAATCAGTTACTCCAAAACAAATCCTTTGTCCCTTAGATGTCTTAAATACTTTAACAATGTTACTCGGTTAATTAAGATATTCTTCTATAACTCAGGTGTCAAAGCAATCTTTATAATATGCAATGCAATTATACTTGAGAGATTAAGTGAAGAAACATAAAGCATAAAACAAATAACATATACACAGGTGACACCAAGATTTAACGTGGAAACCCAATATGGGAAAAAACCACCAATGTAACTAGTTACTATTTTTCACTCTTCTGAAGTGAGCCCTGTTAGGAGCCAACCCTGTTAAAGGTTACAATAATATACTATTAGGTGTGACCTTATTAAAGGATTTAATCACCCTATGAGGAGTGGCCTTGTTAGAGGTATTCAACACTTCAACATAGAAATGCTACCTCATGAGAGGATTTAGAAAAATAATGTTAAGTATACTCTGTTAAGAGATTTTAGATCACTGCTACAATTGTTAGAGAGTAACAATGAATTGACCTATATGTGTAAGAAACTTTCTTTTCTAATTCAAATCTCTCTTCTGATTATGATCAGATCCTTTCTGATCAGATGTTCTATTGTAGCTCTGAGTGATCTGTACTCAATCAGAATCCTATATGATTTTTCCTTCACTCTTCATATCACAGAATTCCACACTTCTACTTTCACACTCTTTTTTCACATCCAGACATATTCAATCCAAATTTGACCTTTCATATATATGGTAAGCCCTGTCAAGTTGGCTTGAATATACTTCTAAATAATAAATCACAATTTAGTCAGCCTCATATAACCAATTAATTATAGAATGTACATCACTGTTAGTCGGCTACCAGTGAATGCCCGACCATGAATGAAATGCCTGAGTGACTCAGTCAACACTGAACTTCTTCAATGCCTGACTGAACTCAGTCAACACTAAAATAAATCATTCTATATCACCAACTGTGCTTATTTTGAATGTAGACATTTGTGTAACGTCACTACATAAGTGTATATACATGTGTAACATCAATGACAATACACAATTGAATAATTGTCTTCAACAGTTGTGTATACTCTTAACATAGTTATGTACCAAAAGAAATATGGGAAGACTTCCTATGATTTCTAGCATAGAAAAGAACCTTCATTAAGAGATTCAAAATATTTGGCAGCAAGTGTTACATTAAAAAAGATGAAGAAAATCTTGCGAAATTTGATAGCAGAGAGGATGATGAAATATCTCTAGGTTATTCTACAAAGAGAAAAGAATATTGGTGCTACAAAAAGAGACTTAAAAAAATTGTGGAGAGTGTGAATGTGAAGGTTCAAAAAGAATTTTAGAAGGTCCATGAGTGACACATTGACTATGAATCTGATAAAGAGAAGAAAAGGAAGGAGAAAAATAAAGAAGAAGAAGAAGATACACAATCGACACCAACATCTACAACAAAGAAAAAAAGTTATGTACAAAATAATCATTCAGAGAACCAGATCATTGAATACAAGATCAAAGGAGTTGTTACCAAAATTAAAACATCCCAAGATCATTCTTGTTATGTTTATTGTCAGAGGTCAAACCCAAATCCGTAATAGAAGCTTGTAGTGATCAGAGTTGGATTAATGCAATGAAAGAAGAACTCAGTCAGATACAGAATAATCAAACTTGTGAATTGGTGCCTAGACTGTCAAACAAGGATCCGATAGGTACAAAATGGGTTTACCAAAATAAGCTAGATGAGAATTGATGAAGGGGACTCCCCTTAATACCACAAGTACATGACAGAAACAAAGAGAAACAATAGAAATTTGCAAGAACAAAAAATTGGCTTCTTATTGGCTCCACAAATGTGGAATTACAAAATTCAAAATTACAATATCAAAAGCCACATGGGCATCCCTTACAAAAATCTGTAGGACAAAGCCTCAAAATAACCACCCAGAACTGCCCTAGAAAACACCACGGGCCTCCATCAAATAGGCAATTTTTCCATCGCTCGAGAAGGTTCCAGAAATCTAGCCATTAAGGCCGACTACCCTTAGCATTTAATTATTTTTTCACTTTTATTACAAAAGTGTCAGCTTTAAATATTTACAAAATATGAGATTAGGTAGCCCAACTTCCGAAAGCCAAAAATTTTGAACCGTAGCTCCAATTGGCTACTATAACCACTTTCTGAAAAGGGGAGATCACGATCTACAGTGCTTAACTAGCGAAACACTAGTCATCCGGGGGTTCCACCTCGATCTGGAGCTTCTAAGGTCCTGAAAATTGAGCTCAAAGGTTTTGCACCCTAAAATCTCAATAGTAAATCCTTAATAACTTTGCCAATATAGATGATCTGGCAATGAAATTCAACTGGCATTCTTATATGACTAAGAT
>MU224399.1:3912574-3922667 GCA_018584345.1 Thuja plicata
TTCATCCTGTTTAGAGTAATAGGTTCTGTACAAGCTTTCCAAGCTTCACCAAAATCAGGATCCTCTGGATACAAACTCTTGAGTTCCTTGAACCCAACCACCTCGATCTGCATCTCTGTTAGCAAAACTTGTATTTTGCTAAGAGCATCTGCAACTCTGTTAGACTTTCCACTCCTGTGTTTCAAAACAAATGTGTAACTCTGTAAAAATTCAACCCATTTCAAATGTCTTTGATTCAACTAGCCTTGACTATTCAAATATTGCAAAGCTTGATGGCTAGTATATAAAAAAAACTCCTTAGGAAGTAGATAGTGTCTCGACTTCTTCAATGCCTGAATTATAGCATAAAATTCCTGATCATAAACAAAATATTTTCTCTTGGCATCATTTAAATTCTCACTGAAATATGCAACAGGTTTACCTTCTTTGCTCAAAATAGCTCCTATTCCAGTACCACTAGCATCACAATCTACTTGAAACACCTTATTAAAATCAGGAAGTGCTAAAATAGGTTGTTCTATAACTTTTTGTTTTAATAGTTCAAAACTCTTCTCAGCCCCTTTAGTCCACTTAAACTCTTTCCTATCCCCTCTCATTGTTTCAGTCAAGGGACCACAAATACTGCTAAAACTTCTAATAAAATTTCTGTTAAACCTAGCCAAACCATGAAATGATCTTACCTTAGTAGCACTCCTTGGAGTAGGCCATTCTAGGATAGCCTTCACTTTCTCTGGTTCCATTTTTAATCCTTCTACTGAAAATACAAATCCCAGATACACTAACTCCTTCACAAAACTGCACTTCTTCAAATTAATCAACAATTTTTCTTCCCTCAACTTCTCCAAAACCCTATGACTATGCATTAGATGCTCCTCCAATGTCTTACTAAAGATCAGAATATCATCTAGGTAAACAATGACAAGCTTACCCAAAAATTCTTTCAAGAGCTCATTCATGAGCCGCATGAAAGTGCTTGGTGCATTGGTTAGCCCAAAGGGCGTGAACAACCACTCAAAAAGTCCCTCCTTTATTTTGAAGGCAGTCTTCCATTCATCTCCTTCTCTGATCAGAATATGGTGATATCCACTTTTTAGATCTATCTTTGAGAAGTACACAGCTCCACTCAAACAGTCCATAATATCATCTATCCATGGCAATGGAAATCTGTACTTGATTGTGATCTTGCTGATAGCCCTAGAATCTGTGCACATCCTCCATTCTTCATTCTTCTTTGGTGCTAATACTGCTGGCACAACACATGGACTCAAGCTCTCACGAATCAAACCCTTCTACAACAACTCTTGCACTTGTCTGTTTAATTCTTCACTTTCTGCTGGTGTCATTCTGTGTGCTGGCATGTTTGGCAAACTGGCTCATGGAATCAAGTCCATCTAATGACTGATCTTCCTTACTGGTGGTAATCCATCGGGCACATTATCAGATATAATATCCTGAAACTCATTCAACAGATTTGCAACTTCTACAGGCACGTCTTCTACTTCCTCCTTACTAGCTTTTGGAACTAAATAAAAACACATATGCTCATGCTTCATACCCTCTAGGAATTTTCTTATATAAACAAAAGTTATTCTTGCATTGCTACATACCTTTTCTTCTATATTGTTCTGTGGTTTTAGCTTATGTCGCACTCTATCCTTTTTTAGGGAATATGTATTTACACGGCCATCATGTACAACATGCCTATCAAACTACCACGGCCTTTCCAGCAACATATGACAAGCATCCATAGGTATGATATCACATAGTACCTCATCATAGTACCTTCCAATCTTAAACTTTACTAGACACTGTTCTTTAACCATGACCTTGTGGTCATCCTGCACCTAGGTGATCCGGTATGGATGTGGGTGTTTCTGCCTCTTGAACTTCAACTTTGTGACCATCTCTTCTAACACTAGATTTTTAGTAGTTTCTCTATCAATAATCACATCACAGCACTTATTCTCACACTTGCACCTAGTGCGAAACAAGCTCCTCCTTTTCTCAGTTTCATTTTCACCACTCAGAAGGACTCTTCTGTTAACTAGGACTTCTCCTCCTTCAGAATCTTCAGAATGAGATGATTTTGCATCTTCATCCACATGTGTAACTCTAGCCTAGCCATCATTTCTCCTATCATTCCTTCCTTGGCATTGAGGACATTCATATGCCCTATGACCTTCTTCTCCACAGTGAAAACATGTTACACGGAAGCCTCCTCTTCCTGATCCTTGTCCTCGTCCTCTTCTTCTTTGATCTCTATTATTTTGATTGAAATTATTTCCCCTCTGACCCTGACTACTACTGGCCTCATCCTTATTTTTCTGATCTTCATTTCAGCTTCCATAAGATCATCGACGATATCTTCCCCCGCGACCTATTCCGCTTTGCCTACTTTCAAACTTCTTGTTCAAATTTTCCTCTACCTTTAGGGAAAACTGGTAGGCCTCTTCAATACTGTTCATTCAGATTAGGTTCAACTCCTCGTGAATGCTTGAACTCAACCCATTAAGGTATCAGGCAACTTTCTCCTTATCAACTTTTGCATGGCTTGTTCGGATGAGGATTCAATAGAACACCTCCGTATACTCTTGGACAGATTTTCTTGCTTGCTTCAAACCTTGCATTTTCTTCAGTAGATCGAGCTCATAATCAACATGAATGAACTGTCACTTCAATTTATCCACCATCTGATCCCATCTTGTGATTTTCTCCTTTCCTCTTCTATTTCGCTCCAACTGAATCTCCTTTCACCAGATCTTCGCATGACCCTTCAGTCGGGCCTTCACAAATTTGACCCTATCTGGATCCTCAATATCTTCATACTCAAAATATTCTTCTATTTTATTTATCCAGTCAATTAACACTTCTGGGTTAAGATTTCATGAAAATGTGGCAACCTCAAGCTTAGGTCTTTTGCTGATCTTGGAAATGGCCCGGAAAAGCCTTTCCTCCTCTTGGTTCAAAGTTTCACCTTCCTGATCAAAATCTCCTTCTACATCGGCTTCATCCTCACTTTCCTCTCTTACGACAAGTTTCATGCCTCTACGAATCTCTTCCTGCAATGCTTGCACTTGTCTCTAGAGGGCTCTAACCTCAGGCGATACACCTCTAGCTCTTCCGCCACGTTCCCTTCGTGGAGGCATTTTCGCACTTATCGCTAAAACCCCAACCACGGTGCTAGTGCAAACTACCTCACAGTCAACGATCTATCTACACACTCAGGAACTTCTCACTCTGATACCACTTGATGAAGGGGACTCCCCTTAATACCACAAGTACATGACAAAAACAAAGAGAAACAACAGAAATTTACAAGAACAAAAAATTGGCTTCTTATTGGCTCCACAAATGTGGAATTACAAACTTCAAAATTACAATATCAAAAGCCACATGGGCATCCCTTACAATAATCTTTAGGACAAAGCCTCAAAATAACCACCCAGAACTACCATAGAAAACACCACAGTCCTTCCTTAAATAGGCAATTTTTCCACCGCCCGAGAAGGTTCCAGAAATCTAGCCATTAAGGCCGACTACACTTAGCATTTAATTATTTTTCCACTTTTATTACAAAAGGGTCGGCTTTAAATATTTACAAAATATGAGATTAGGTAGCCCAACTTCCTGAAGCCATAACTTTTGAACCGTAGCTCCAATTGGCTATTATAACCACTTTCTAGAAAGGGGAGATCGTGATCTACAGTGCCTAACTAGAAAAGTGCTAGTCAGCCCGGGGTTCAACCTTGATCCGGAGCCTCTAAGGTCCTGAAAATTGAGCTCAAAGGTTTTGCACCCTAAAATCTCAACAGTAAATCCTTAATAACTTCGCCAATACAGATGATCTAGAAATGAAATTCAACTGGCATTCTTATATGACTAAGATGAACCTTCACCTGGAAAATTAGAACATTCTGAGTTCAAACGACCAACTTACTAAAAATAGTAAGTTTCCAAAAATAGCAGCTTTCTACAAAATAGCCCTTATTGAATAGAAAAACACATATTTTTTGGTGATGCAAGATTGCCCTTACACCCAGGATGCTCCTGTATTAGACACCCGGGGTAATTTGAGAAGTGACCCTGTCATGTCTCAGGTGTGTAGAGGAAAACCAAGACGGTTAACTTCCTCCATTGTCAGCCATGATGAATCTTCAATAGGTCATCCTTTCCACTTGACCAAATATTCTTTATATGTTCTGTTTCTTTTGCTTCTACCAACACGACTGTCCAGTATGTCTTCAATCTCCTTGGTATCTGAACTACTTGTTGGAATACTCCACTGTGCCGTTATGATCTCATCTTAAACACCTCCTTCATAATACTCTATCAAATCTGAAATGTTAAACATTGGTGAAATATTCAGCTCACTAGGAAATTCTACCTCATATGCATTTCCTAAATCATGCTTTTTCAGTATCTTACATGGTCCAAATTTCTTCATTTTCAACTTGTTATATGTACCAACTGGAAATTGCTCCTTGCGCAAATGAACCATGACTTCATCCCCAACCTGAAATTCTTTGTGTCTCCTTTTCTCATCTGCCTTAGCCTTATACTGTGCATTCATTTTGTTAATGTGCTTCCTCACTTCCTCATGGATGTTGTTCAAGTGTTCTACAAATTCCTCAGCTTCAACACTACTTATTTCTATCTTTCTCAATTCAGATGCATTTCTTGGACTACTTGCATATACAATCTGGAATGGTGATTTATCAGTGCTCCTATTGACAGAATTATTGTAAGAAATTTTTTCCTGTGGTAGAATCAAATCCCAGCCTATTGGCTTATCTCCAACTAAACATCTCAGCAAATTTACCAAACTCCTATTCACCACCTCTATCTGTCCATCCGTCTCTAGATGATGTGATGAGCTGAACTTCAAGTCTGTCTTCAACTTCTTCCACAAAGTGCGCTAGAAATATCCAACAAACTTAGTGTCTCAATCTGAAACTATAGTCTTTGGCAGACCATGTAGTCTCACCACTTCTCTGAAAAACAATTCAGCCACATGAATAGTATCATTTGTCTTCTTACAGGGAATGAAATGTGCCATCTTTGAAAACCTATCAACCACCACAAAAATTGAATCATGTCCCCGCTGAGTCCTTGGTAAACCAAGAACAAACTGCATAAAGATATCCTCCCAAGGCTTCTCTGGTACAGGTAATGGTTGATACAATCCTGTATTCTGCTTTGCTCCTTTTGCCATTTGACATACTCTACAACTCTGTACAAACTTCTTGACATCTTGCTGCAACTATGGCCAATAATAATTCTCACTAACCATAGCAAGGGTTTTATCTCGACCTAAATGTTCAGCCAATCCTCCGCTATACTTCTCCTTGATGGGATTCTCCCTCATTGAACTTCATGGAATACACAATTGGCTCCCTCTGAATAACATTCCATCCTGAATGATGAAATCCAGCCACTTCATCTTGTCTAGAGTAATAGGTTCTGTACAAGCTTTGCAAGCTTCACCAAAATTAGGATCCTCTGGATAAAAACTCTTGATTTTTTTGAACCTAAGCACCTCGATCTGCATCTCTGTTAGAAAAAGTTATCTTCTACTAAGAGCATCTGCAACTCTATTAGATTTTCCACTCCTGTGTTTCAAAATAAATGTGTAACTTTGCAAAAATTCAACCCATTTCAAATGTCTTTGATTCAACTTTCCTTGACTATTCAAATATTGCAAAGCTTGATGGTCAATATATAAAACAAACTCCTTACGAAGTAGATAGTGTCTCCACTTCTTCAATGCCTGAATTATAGCATAAAATTCCTAATCATAAACAAAATATTTTCTCTTGGAATCATTTAACTTCTCATTGAAATATGCAACAGGTTTACCTTCTTGGCTCAAAACAGCTCCTATTCCAGTACCACTAGCATCACAGTCTACTTGAAACACCTTATTAAAATTAGGAAGTGCTAAAACTGGTTGTTCTGTAACTTTTTGTTTTAATAGTTCAAAACTCTTCTCAGCCCCTTTAGTCCACTTAAACTCTTTCCTATCCCCTCTCATTGTTTCAGTCAAGGGACCACAAATACTGCTAAATTTTTTAATAAACTTTCTGTAAAAGCTAGCCAAACCATGAAATGATCTTACCTCAGTAGCACTCCTTGGAGTAGGCCATTCTAGGATAGCCTTCACTTTCTCTTGTTCCATTTTCAGTCCTTCTGCTGAAACTACAAATCCCAGATACACTAACTCCTTCACAAAACTGCAATTCTTCAAATTAATCAATAATTTTTCTTCCCTCAACTTCTCCAAAACCCTACGAATATGCATTAGATGCTCCTCCAATGTCTTACTAAAGATCAGAATATCATCTAGGTAAACAATGACAAACTTACCCAAAAATTCTTTCAAGACCTCATTCATGAGCTGCATGAAAGTGCTTGGTGCATTGGTTAGCCCAAAGGGCATGACCAACCACTCAAAAAGTCCCTCCTTTGTTTTGAATGCAGTCTTCCATTCATCTCCTTCTCTGATCCAAATCTGGTGATATCCACTTTTCAGATCTATCTTTGAGAAGTACATAGCTCCACTCAAACAGTCTATAATATCATCCATTCGTGACAATGGAAATCTGTACTTGATTATGATCTTGTTGATAGCCCTAGAATCTATGTACATCCTCCATTCTCTATTCTTCTTTGGTGCTAATACTGCTGGCACAACACATGGACTCAAGCTCTCACAAATCAAACCCTTCTACAACAACTCTCACAGTTGTCTGTTCAATTCTTCACTTTCTGCTGGTGTCATTTTGTGTGTTGCCTTGTTTGGAAAACTGGCTCCTGGGATCAAGTCCATCTGATGACTGATCTTCCTTACTGGTGGTAATCTATTGGGCACATTATCAGATATAATATCTTGAAACTCATTCAATAGATCTGGAACTTCTATAGGAACATCTTCTACTTCCTCCTTACTAGCTTTTGGACTTAAAGAAAAACACATATGCTCATGCTTCATACCCTCTAGGAATTTTCTTCCATCAACAAAAGTTATTCTTGCATTACTACATACCTTTTCTTCTGTATTTTTCTGTGGTTTTAGCTTATGTCGCACTCCATCCTTTATCAGGGAATATGTATTTGCACGGCCATCATGTACAACATGCCAATCAAACTGCCACGGCCTTCCCAGCAACATGTGACAAGCATCCATAGGTATGATATCACATAGTACCTCATCATAGTACCTTCCAATCTTAAACTTTACTAGGCAATGTTCATTAACCATGACCTTGTGGTCATCTTGCACCCAGGCGATCCGGTATGGATGTGGGTGTTTCTGCCTCTTGAGATTCAATTTTGTCACCATCTCTTCTAAAACCAGATTGTCAGTACTTCAGCTATCAATAATCACATCACAACACTTATTCTCACACTTGCACCTAGTGTGAAACAAGCTCCTCCTTTTCTCAAGGTCCTCCTTTTCTCAGGTTCATTTTCACCAGTCAACAAGACTCTTCTATTAACTAGGACTTCTCCTCCTTCAGCATCTTCAGAATGAGATGATTTTGCATCTTCATCCACATGTGCAACTCTAGCCTGGCCGTCATTTCTCCTATCTTCCCTTCCTTGGCATTGAGGACATTCATATGCCCTATGAGCTTCTTCTCCACAGTGAAAACATGTTCCACGGAAGCCTCCTCTTCCTGATCCTTGGCCTCGTCCTCTTCGCCTTTGATCTCTATTATTTTGATTAAAATTATTTTCCCTCTGACCGTGACTACTACTAGCCTCATCCTTATTTTTCTGATGTTCTTTTCGGCCTCCATAACATCGTCCACCATATCTTCCACCGCGACCTCTTCCACTTTGCATACTTTCAAACTTCTTGTTCAACTTTTCCTCTACCTTTAGGGCAAATTGGTAGGCCTCTTCAATACTGTTCATTTGGATCAGGTTCAACTCCTCCTGAATGCTCAGCCTCAAACCATTAAGGTAACAGGAAACTTTCTCCTTGTCAGCTTCCGCATGGCCTGTACGGATGACGATTCGATAGAACTCCTCTGTATACTCTTGGATAGATTTTCCTGCTTGCTTCAAACCTTGCATTGTCTTCAGTAGATCGAGCTCATAATCAACAGGAATGAACTTTCGCTTCAATTTATCCACCATCTGATCTCATCTTGTGATTTTCTCCTTTCCTCTTCTATTTGGCTCCAACTGAATCTCCTACCACTAGATCTTCGCATGACCCTTCACTCAAGCCATCGCAAATTTGACCCTATCCGGGTTAAGATTTCCCGAAAATGTGGGAACCTCAAGCTTAGGTCTTTTTTTAATCTTGGAAATGACCCGGAAAATCCTTTCCTCCTCTTGGTTCAAAGTTTCACCTTCCTGATCAAAATCTCCTACGTCGGCTTCATCCTTACTTTCCTCTCTTACGGCAAGATTCATGCCTTTGCGAATCTCTTCCTACAATGCTTGCACTTGTCTCTGGAGGGCTCTAACCTTAGGCGGTACACCTCCAGCTCTTCCACCATGTTCCCTTTGTGGAGGCATTTTCGCACTTATTGCTGAAACCCTAACCACGGTCTTGGTGGAAACTGCCTCACAGTCGGTGATCTGTCTACACACTCAGAAACTTCTCACTCTGATACCACTTGATGAAGGGGACTCCCCTTAATACCACAAGTACACGACAGAAACAACAGAAATTTGCAAGAATAGAAAATTGGCTTCTTATTGGCTCCACAAATATGGAATTACAAACTTCAGAATTACAATATAAAAAGCCACATGGGCATTCCTTACAATAATCTGTAGGACAAAGCCTCAAAATAACCACCAAGAACTGCACTAGAAAACACCACGGGCCTTCCTTAAATAGGCAATTTTTCCACCGCCCGAGAAGGTTCCAGAAATCTAGCCATTAAGGTCGATTACCCTTAGCATTTAATTATTTTTTCACTTTATTACAAAAGGGTCAGCTTTAAATATTTACAAAATATGAGATTAGGTAGCCCAACTTCTGAAAGCCATAACTTTTGAACCGTAGCTCCAATTAGCTATTATAACCACTTTCCGAAAAGGGGAGATCACGATCTACAGTGCCCAACTAGCGATGCACTAGTCAGCCATGGGTTTGACCTCGATCTGGAACCTTTAAGTTCCTGAAAATTGAGGTTTTGCACCCTAAAATCTCAACAGTAAATCCTTAATAACTTCGCCAATACACATGATCTGAGAATGAAATTCAACGAGCATTCTTATATGACTAAGATGAACCTTCACCTGGGAAATTAGAACATTCTAAGTTCAAATGACCAACTTACTAAAAATAGTAAGTTCCAAAAATAGCAGCTTTGTATAAAATAGCCCTTATTGAATAGAAAAACACATATTTTTGGGTGATGCAAGATTGCCCTTACACCCAGGATGCTCCTCCATCAGACATCCGGGGTAATTTGAGAAGTGACCTTGTCACATCTCAGGTGTGCAAAGGAAAACCAAGACGGTTAACCTCCTCCCTTGTCAGCCATGATGAATCTTCAATAGGTCATCCTTTCCACTTGACCAAATATTCTTCATATGTCTTGTTCCTTGTGCTTCTACCAACATGACTGTCTAGTATGTCTTCAATCTCCTTGGTATCTGAACTACTTGTTGGAATACTCCACTATGCCGCTGTGATCTCATCTTCAACACCTCCTTCATAATACTCTATCAAATCTGAAATGTTAAACACTGGTGAAATATTCATCTCACCAGGCAATTTTACCTCATATGCATTTCCTGAATCATGCTTCTTTAGTATCTTACATGGTCCAAAATTCTTCATTTTCAACTTGTTATATGTACCAACTGAAAATCGCTCCTTGCGCAAATGAACCATGACTTCATCCCCAACCTGAAATTCTGTGTCTCATTTTCTCATCTATCTTAGCCTTATACTATGCATTCATTTTGGTAATGTGATTCCTCACTTCCTCATGGATATTCTTCAAGTGTTCTGCAAAATCCTCAGCTTCAGCACTACTTATTTCTCCTTTATCTATCTTTCTCAATTCAGATGCATTTCTTGGACTACTTCCATATACAATCTGGAATGGTGATTTACCAGTGC